>CM069908.1:70302013-70419013 GCA_036172215.1 Camellia granthamiana
AAATAACTGACCCAAATCAACTTCACCAAACCAGTCGAAACGAAGCAGAGAAGCAAACCAAAAGCACCAATCCTTAAATTGACCAAGTCAAATCCAGAACAAACAATCTAATTGAAACCCACCAAGGCACTGTTGTCTAATAAATCAATTAGTTGTTCCACAAAGCAAATCCCACCAAATTGATTGATACCCCAACCACTCTCACTGAAAAAAAAAAAAAGAATTGCTGCTGCTGCGCTTTTCTCTTGGAAAAACAACACACCCAAAAATTATATTGTGAATCTAGGATTTATTATCAAAACCTTAGTTTTTTCCAAATTGGATTGGGTCTCCACAAATTAAATATAATATATAAAAATATATTATAATTAATACTAAACCAAATTAAACTCTTTTTCCAAAATCAATTGGGTCCCACACTCCAATAAGGAGGTATACCCAACAATTCTTCCCCTACCGACTTAGGTGGAGAAATCAACCATACCCGCCAAAGTTCGACACTTTAAATGTTTGTCCCTCGACAAAATCTTTGTCAACATATCTGAAATATTATCATCTGTGTGAACCTTTTCGAGTTGTAACAATTTCGAATCTAACACATCACGAATCCAATGGTATCTCACATCAATGTGTTTTGATCTCGAATGAAAAGTAGAATTTTTACTCAAGTGAATGGCACTTTGACTATCACAATAAAGCACATACTTTTCTTGCTTCAAACCCAACTCTTGCAAAAATTTCTTCAACCATAACTCTTCTTTGCAAGCTTCTGTAATAGTAATAAATTCAGCTTCGGTAGTTGAGAGAGCAACGCATTTTTGTAATTTAGATTGCCATGCCACAGCTCCCCCTGCAAAAGTCATCAAATATCCCGAAGTAGATTTTCTAGAATCAACATCACCAGCCATGTCAGAATCTGTGAACCCATCAAGCATCGGCTTACCATCCCCAAAACACAAACACACCTGCGAAGTCCCTCGGAGATACCTTAGAATCCATTTTACCGCTGCCCAATGTTCTTTACCCGGATTAGAGAGAAACCGACTCACCACACCAACGGCGTGAGCAATATCCGGCCTTGTACAAACCATGGCGTACATCAAAGAACCAACTGCTGAAGCATAAGGAATTTTCAGCATCCCTTCTTTGTCTTTCTCACTTGTAGGACATTGATTCGAACTAAGCTTGAAGTGACCTGCAAGTGGACAACCAACCGGCTTTGCTTTATTCATGTTGAACCTCTCAAGAACTTTCTCAATGTAGCTTTCTTGAGACAGCCAAATCAGCCCCTCTTTGCGATCACGAACAATTTTCATACTAAGAATTTGCTTTGTCGGTCCCAAATCTTTCATAGCAAAAGATTTACTCAACTCTAACTTCAACCTGTTAATCATGGTAGAATCTTGACCCACAATTAACATGTCATCAACATAAAGCAAAAGAATAATAAATTTTCCATCCGGAAAATTTTTCACAAACACACAATGGTCCGAAGTGATTTTAGAAAAACCATTATTCATCATGAAAGAGTCAAATTTTTTGTACCATTGCCGCGGGGCTTGCTTGAGGCCATACAAACTTTTCTTCAATTTGTAAACAAATTTCTCTTTCCCTTTCTCCACAAAACCTTCTGGTTGCTCTATGTAAATTTCTTCTTCAAGATCACCATGAAGAAATGCAGTCTTCACATCAAGTTGTTCAACTTCAAGGTTCATACTTGCAGCCATGCTAAGTACAACCCGAATAGAAGACATCTTCACAACTGGCGAGAAAATCTCATCAAAGTCAATACCTTTCTTTTGCCCAAAGCCTTTCACAACAAGATGTGCTTTGTACCTTAGATTCTTGCTATCATTCTTTAATTTGAAAACCCACTTATTTTTCAGAATTTTCCTCCCCTTAGGCAACTTCACTAAATCATAAGTCTGGTTTTCAAGCAAGGAATTCATCTCCTCGTCCATGGCCTTTTTCCAATCACCTTTCTTTGCATGCTCAATTGCTTCTTGGTAGCTCTCGGGCTCTCCTTGATCGGAAATCAACACAAATTCATTGGGAGGATATTTTCTTGAAGGTTGTCGGTCCCTTGTAGATTTTCTCAACTCAAGTTGTGGTGGCGGTTCTTGAGTTGGATGCTCTTCCTCAATTTCTGGCTCAACTTCATTAGGATTAGCATCATCCTCTACATCTTCAATAGGTGGCTGCACATCTCCCCCATTTTCATCATCAACTGAAGATGAAGGAGATGGATCCATGTCAATGAGATCACTAGTTTTTGGCTCCGGTTGATCACTTTTATCAAAGTCTTCAATTGTTTGGTCTTCAAGAAACACAACATCACGGCTTCGAATGACTTTCTTGTCAACTGGATCCCATAATCTATACCTGAATTCATCACGCCTATAGCCAAGAAAAATACATTGTCTTGACTTACTATCAAGCTTGGACCTCTCATCCTTTGGAATGTGATCAAAAGCTCGGCAACCAAACACTCTTAAGTGCTCATAAGACACATCTTTGCCAATCCAAACTCTTTCAGGAACATCACCATTCAAAGGATAGCAAGGAGACAAATTGATCACGTCAACCGTTGTACTCATTGCCTCACCCCAAAAGGATCTTGGTAATTTAGCTTGTGAAAACAAGCACCTTGTTCTTTCTACAATGGTGTGGTTCATCCTCTCGGCAACGCCATTTTGTTGAGGAGTCTTCTTAACTGTCTTTTGGTGCCGAATACCTTGGCTGCGACAATACTCATCAAATGGTCCAATGTATTCACCACCATTGTTTGATCGGATGCACTTCAATTTTTGTCCTGTTTCTCTTTCAACCATGGCCTGAAAATGCTTAAATACTTCTAGAACTTGATCTTTAGATTTTAGTAGAAAAGCCCAAACTATCCTTGAATAATCATCAATGAAAGTAACAAAATAAAGTGCACCACTATGTGTTTTAACTTTTAAAGGACCCCAAACATCCGAATGAATCAACTCCAAAACATTTTCTTTTCTAGAAGCAACATTTTTATGAAACGAAACTCTATGTTGTTTACCCGCCAAACAATGAATACAAGTTTTAAGATGTGTACCTTTCAAACCGGGTAGAAGCTCTTTCTTGAACAAAACTTGTAGCCCCTTTTCACTCATGTGGCCAAGCCGCTTGTGCCACAATTCGGTAGAAGTATCATCTTCAAGTGCATTGACAACACCTTTACAAATTTTTCCTTGCATCGAATAAAGTGTATGAGTCTTCTTGCACTTAGCCACCACCAAAGAACCCTTTGTGAGCTTCCATATTCCATCACCAAATTTGTTGTTGAAGCCTTCATCATCTAGCTTCCCAGTAGAGATCAAATTGAGGCGAATGTCGGGAACATGCCTCACATCTTTAAGCAACAACTTGCAGCCCAAATTTGTTTCCAAGCAAACATCACCCATACCAAGAATCTTGGACAAACCTTCATTACCTATTCGAACAGATCCATAATCTCCTTTGGTGTAGGTAGTGAAGAAATCAACTCGAGAAGTCACATGAAAAGAAGCACCGGAATCAATCACCCAATTACTCTCTTGACCCACAAAATTGATGCAATCATCTTCACAAACGACCATGAGATCATCGGTAGTAACTGCCGTTGCATCTTCTTACTTCTTATCCACACTTTTGTCACGCCTTTTCTCCTTATTCTTGAGCTTTCGGCATTCTCGTTTTATGTGCCCTTTCTCATGGCAATAATAACACTCAATGTCTTTCTTTGAAAAAGAACCATCTTTTGATTTGTCCCGGCTTTGATCACGACCATGAGGAGTCTTATTTCTCCCCCTTGTTTTGCTTCGGCCTCTCACAACAAATGCTTCTGAATGAGAGGAACCCGCTGATTTTCTTCTAGTTTCTTCATTCAACAAGCTACTAGTGACTTGGCCCATAGTGACAACTCCATCGGGCGCCGAATTACTAACTGTCACAACCAAAGTCTCCCAACTTTCGGGCAAGGAACTAAGTAGCATCAAAGCCTGCAACTCATCATCAAAAACAATTTTCATAGAAGCAAGTTGGTTAACAATACTCTTTATTTCATTCAGATGTTCCGGAATATGGCTACCCTCTTTATATTTTAAATTAACCAACTTATGAAACAGAAAGGCTTTATTTGTGGCTGATTTTCTATCATAAAGACTCTCTAATTTTTTTCATAAATCATGTGCTGAAGTTTCAGTAGCAACATGATGAAACACACTGTCATCAATCCATTGACGGATAACACCAATGGCTTTTCGATTAAGCCTCTTCCACTCATCATCTTTCATATCAGCAGGTTTGCCACTATCACCTTCAATGGGTCTATACAAGTCTTTACAAAATAATAAGTCCTCCATTTTAGTTTTCCAAGTTACCAAATTACTTCTATTGAAGCTAGACATGCGACCCACATTCCCCTCCATTGATTTACACAAATAAATAAACCCAAATAAACCGTAAGCTCTGATACCAGTTGTTAGGGAAAATATGTGATTCCCCACAAGTAAATCAATCAATGGGAATAAAAAACTAATGCGGAAAAATTAAATCAAAAGCAACACAAGAATTTTTACGTAGTTCCCTCAATGTGAGGTACGTCCACGGGATCGAAATTCGATTCCACTATCAACCAAATAGGTTTCCAAACGATTACAAACGAGACACTAATGGTCTCACAAACCACCCTTAAGTGAATTCCAAATAATCACAAATAAACAAAGAGGAATAACCTCACCAAATAGATGAACAAAAATCTTCTAAACTAAAGTTGTAGAAGATCCAAAATAACTGACCCAAATCAACTTCACCAAACCAGCTGAAATGAAGCAGAGAAGCAAACCAAAGGCACCAATCCTTAAATTGACCAAGTCAAATCTAGAGCAAACAATCTAATTGAAACCCACCAAGGCACTGTTGTCCAATAAATCAATTAGTTGTTCCACAAAGCAAATCCCACCAAATTGATTGATACCCCAACCACTCTCACCGAAAAAAAAAAAAAGGAATTGCTGCTGCTGTGCTTTTCTCTTGGGAAAAACAATACACCCAAAAATTATATTGTGAATCTAGGGTTTATTATCAAAACCTTAGTTGTTTCCAAATTGGATTGGGTCTCCACAAATTAAATATAATATATAAAAATATATTATAATTAATACTAAACCAAATTAAACTCTTTTTCCAAAACCAATTGGGTCTCACACTCCAATAAGGAGGTATACCCAACAGTGGATTATCTTTCACCAAAACCAAGTTTGAAAACTTTCTTCTACCTCTCTTCGTTTTGTTGCCCAACTTGCTATCCACATATGTTATCTAACATCATTGCATAATTGTTTGGTCACGATTAAATTCAAGAATAAAACGCAGTAAAAAATTACTGTTAACATGATGTAAAGCACTTACGATCTTTTTTGCATCCTTAAGGTAAGGATCTTCTCTGTTGTCTCTTGGCCTTAAAGAATTGTAATGTCTCCACTCATCAAGTTCAGCGTCAACTACAAGAAGTGTCCAGTGGTAGGGTTTTTCTTCCTTTTTGTTCCCATTGGAATTCATGCAAAAATGAAGGTATCTATATCCACTCAAATCTTGTTCAAGGACTTCATCAATTAAATGATTTCTCAGCTCCCCATAACCCCATTTCACTAAAGACTGCATTTAATCATATAAGAGTGTCATGTCTCAAGTTGTGTTGGTGACACAATGTATTAGTTGTCAATCTTTGGTAAACCAAATAGTAAAAATTAACTCCAAAATACAGTACAATGTTACACTAAACCACAGTAAAAATTTATCAATTCAAACTAAATACAAATTGATGGCTTACCCAACAAAGGCTTGAGAAAAAGAATGATTTATTCTTTTCTAGCTTCTTGATTTGTTGCTCAATCTCAAGCATTTCTACGAAGCTGTCAATGACCTACAAAAACAAAAATCAATTAAATATATGTTAATAAAATGAACTATTTTTAGTTATTCAAGTGAACACTAGTCATTGAAACTTGTATGGCCACTTACATTATTTGCAGTATCACCATCTCTCAGAATTGCATCCATATCATGCAATGTAACATATACTCCATTTCCTGTGCCAGACTATATGATTGCACTAGTCATAAGGTGAAAAAAATGTTGATTAACACGTTGCACTTTGATAACAATAAAAATCTGTTGTTTGATAAAATTAAAATGGTCATACTCTGTGGTTTCTAAATTGTAAATCTTGTTTAGTAGACATTTATCATTCTCATCAAGCAATTTGCATATTGCAGCCTTATCTGGAAACAAAACCCTTTCAACTGGCTTTGGTTGGCTTAGATGCAAGTTGTCAACACAAATCACTTCTTTTGACATCACTTCAATTGCTTGTTTTGTGGTCTTTTTTTTCTTTGCCTCTCTTGGCTCACATTCAAAATCAGACATCTCTTTTTTCTTCCGCGCCTTGATTTTGATTTTCCTGACCATGGATGTTTGCAATGGCTCTACGACAATAGGTGTTTCTTTCAATGTAGTTTGAATCCCAAATTTTTGCTCATCTTCTACTCCTTTAGCATGTGGCATTTCTTTAGAAGCAAAACCTTGGGTAGCCGCATGAACTGCATTTTCTTCAATCTGTTCAACCAACTGTTTATTTTCAGATTCAAGTACTTCAATCTCCTTTCTCAATTTCTCAATTTCTTTCTCTGTCTTGCTCATCTTTTCCATTGTTTCTTTTGTTTTTGCCTCTTGATCCTCTTCTATTTTTTGCATTGTTTCCTTCATTTTCTTCAGTTCTTCAACCAACGCCATATTCTCACTTTTCAGCCACTTGTTTTCCTTTTGAAGATCAATGAACTCCTTCAAAGGTTGATCATCTCCTAAAGCTTCAGCTACATGATCTTCATCTTCTTCAGTCTCCAAATTTTCCTCTATGTCCAATGTATCTTCTTCAGTCTCCAAATTTTCCTCCATGTCCAATGCATCTTCATCATCATCATTGCAAATGAGTTCCATTTCTTCTCTGAAAATGGGCTTCAGTTCATTGTGATTTACCTGCATTTGAAAAATAGAAAAAGAAAAGAAGCCAGCAATTAAGCAAACTTTAACCACTAGAGTAAAATTTTACTCTGTTTCAAAGTAAAAGTTTACTCTGATTATAAGTAAACTTTTACTCTAATTTTAAGTAAACATTTACTCTGTTCAAGAGTAAGTAAAAGTTTACTCTGACTGTAAGTAAAAGTTTACTCTGATTTAAAGTAAACTTTTACTCTGATTTAAAGTAAACTTTTACTTTGTTCAAGAGTAAGTAAAATTTTACTCTGATTGTAAGTAAACTTTTACTCTAATTTTAAGTAAACATTTACTCTGTTCAAGAGTAAGTAAAAGTTTACTCTGACTGTAAGTAAAAGTTTACTCTGATTTAAAGTAAACTTTTACTCTGATTTAAAGTAAACTTTTACTCTGTTCAAGAGTAAGTAAAATTTTACTCTGATTGTAAGTAAACTTTTACTCTAATTTTAAGTAAACATTTACTCTGTTCAAGAGTAAGTAAAAGTTTACTCTGACTGTAAGTAAAAGTTTACTCTGATTTAAAGTAAACTTTTACTCTGATTTAAAGTAAACTTTTACTCTGTTCAAGAGTAAGTAAAATTTTACTCTGACTGTAAGTAAAGTTTTACTCTGATTTAAAGTAAACTTTTACTCTGTTCAAGAGTAAGTAAAATTTTACTCTGACTGTAAGTAAAAGTTTACTCTGATTTAAAGTAAACTTTTACTCTGATTTAAAATAAACTTTTACTCTGTTCAAGAGTAAGAAAATTTTACTTTGACTGTAAGTAAACTTTTACTCTGATTTAAAGTAAACTTTTACTCTGTTCAAGAGTAAGTAAAATTTTACTTTGTTTCAAAGTAAAAGTTTACGATGATTATAAGGAAACTTTTACTCTGTTCAAGAGTAAGTAAAAATTTACCATGTTTCAAAGTAAAAGTTTACTCTGACTGTAAGTAAACTTTTACTCTGTTCAAGAGTAACATTTTATTATGTAAGTATAATTTTAAGCAAAGTGAACCAGTAAGGCTGAGTTTGGAAAGATGATACCTCTTCGGGCTTTAGTGTTTGCAATGACCTCTTCATTAGCATTTTCCTCAATGTTGATAAGTCCCATCGAAGGAGCCTTGGACACAAATTTTTTCCTTGAGGTTGAATGAGGGTAGTATGCTCGCAAAACCAGTACTATAAAATAAAAAATCGAAATTAGTTAATTCTCTAAAGATAAATTGCATAATATTTCCAGTAGTTCAATTTGCTTACCAAAAGAAGAAGTACACATCCAGTGACATTTTCAGGACTTCCTAATGAAGAATGGATTGAAGTAGTCAACGTGGATGCAACTGCAGTCGACCATGCATATGAATTCATCATTTCCAAATCTTCTACAAGGGCAACAAAGGCCCATCCAACTGTTAGACCAGTTGTTGGTAATAGCAAAGTCGCCACAACAAATAGACACATTATTCGTGCAACATCCTCAACATCAACTCTCGTTGTGCCTTCCAACGCATCTCCTAATGCCTCTTGCAAACTCTTTACAGATATTCTTGACATATTACGAAACCTTCTCTGCACAAAAGGTGATTCTTGTTTCTTCCCATATGACACATCTACTTTTTTCATTCCCGATTTCATCCCAAAAATCAAAGTAACATCACTGTCCTGTATGTCATATGTTTTCCCCCCAAGCTTAAATCCCTTTGCATGAAAGTCATAAGATTTAATCACATCCATGACATTATCATCAACTTTCTTGAACTTCTTTAACACCACATCATCTTTCTTCCAAAAACATTTAAACAACATCCCAAAAGGTGTTCTCTCAAGGACAGTAATGTGCCTTTTAGTGAATCTTGTGTCTCGCATTAGGTTTATCAATGAAACAATATTTGACCTATGTTGTTTCATGTAGTTCTCCCTCTCCCGTACTCCATGTACAATATTCAACTTCGAAGGACTTTCTTTACTACTTTTGCTCTTTTTTTGGAGGACTTTCTTCTTTTGTATAACCGTTGGTGGAACTTCAAAATCATCATCATCATCATCACCACATTTGCTTCTTGTAACAACCATTTTAAAACACCAAAAAGTTTCCCTATATCAACAGTGTAACATTTTACTTTAAACAACAATGTGACAAAACAAATAAGCACTAAACAAAATGCACAAGCATTGTAATGAGACAGTAAAATTTTACTCTGTTTGGCAGAAAAACTTTACTTTTATTGGAAGTAAAATTTTACTCTGATTGGAAGTAAAATTTTACTCTGAAAAATTCATGAAGCAAGTGAATTTCGAAGCATTGAAATTGCAGGACCAAAACACTACAGAAATCAAAGCATAATGAGCAAATGCTACAGTTAAAGTAAAATTTTACTCTCATTATAAGCAAGTGAATTTGAAAGCATTGAAATGGCAGGACCAAAAACACTACAGAAATCAAAGCATAATGAGCAAAGGCTAGAGTTAAAGTAAAATTTTACTCTGTAATAAGTAAAATTTTACTCTCATTATAAGTAAAATTTTACTTTGGTTGGAAGTAAAATTTTACTATGAAAAATTCATGAAGTAAGTGAATTTCAAAGCATTGAAATCGCAGGACCAAAACACTACAGAAATCAAAGCGTAATGAGCAAAGACTAGAGTTAAAGTAAAATTTTACTCTGTAATAAGTACAATTTTACTCTCATTATAAGCAAGTGAATTTGAAAGCATTGAAATGGCAGGACCAAAACACTACAGAAATCAAAGCGTAATGAGCAAAGGCTAGAGTTAAAGTAAAATTTTACTTTGTAATAAGTAAAATTTTACTCTCATTATAAGTAAAATTTTACTCTGGTTGGAAGTAAAATTTTACTCTGAAAAATTCATGAAGCAAATGAATTTCAAAGCATTGAAATTGCAGGACCAAAACACCACAGAAATCAAAGCGTAATGAGCAATGGCTAGAGTTAAAGTAAAATTTTACTCTGTAATTCCGAAATACCTAAATTAGTTTTCAAAATTTTAAACCTTAACATTCTCACACGATTTAGTAATTTAAAGTATTTTAAGATACTGATAAAAATTTGAGAACAGATGATCCTTAGTGCAACCAAAAATCCCAAAATGAAAACAAACCCAGACAGACTTTATAATATCGAAAAACTAGCAGAAAGAGGAAAAAATCACCTGTAAAATGTGTGTCCAAGAGAGAGAGTAAAGCGTAATGTCGAGTTTGATTCGAGCGCAAGCGACGAACCTGTAACATTGCTAGGATTTCAATCGACGAAACTGTAACGAAGTAGCTCCACAAAGCGAGAGTAATGAGACTCAGAGAAGGGTTTAAGAGAGAGAGAGAGTAAAGCCTAATGTCGAGTTTGATTCGAGTGCAAGCGATGAACCTGTAACGTTGCTAGGGCTTCAATCGACGAAATTGTAACGAAGTACCTCCAGAGAGCGAGACTAATGAGGCTCAGAGAAGGGTTTCAATCGTTGCTAGGGTTTTCGAATGATGATATTCAGAGGAGAGAAGGGTTTTCAATCGATGAAACAGAGGGAGGGGAGAGAAACGGTGCAATTGTTTTATATTTCTGCCCTTATATGGATGGGCATTTCAGTCAATTCATGCTATTTTTTTAATTGAGGGGCTTTTGGGGCCATTGTTTCCATCCGTGGGCTTCACACAAAATAGGCCCCATGGAAGGGGCTTTTCACCAAAAATCCCCATTTTTTATCCCTGTATTTATTTTCTAATGTTTTAATCTTTCAAAAAGGTTTGGTAAAAAATTAATAATTAATGTGGGATTTCTTTATTCTCTAATCTTGTAGACTTTCAAAACAGTTAATTGCAAGCTAAGAGTATTCGAAATCTATCATATTTTACTCTGTTAAAATAGTTTTTTCTGAAATTATTTCGACAACAAAATTTTATTAAATAAAGAAATCTATTTATTTCAGAAAAAATTATTTCGACAATAAATTTTATTTACATAGAAATTTATTTATTTATAAAATTGTCCGTGTTTATCAACCAAAACATGGTGGTAACAGTGACGGTTGAAAGTGATGAAAGTGGTGGTATTGTGTTGGAGGTTAATAGGAGTATTTTTATGTTTGAGAAGTATAGAAAAATTATTTTGTTTGTTGATGTTTTGTTTAAAAGTGATAGTAAAATTTTAGTCTGATTTAATACGAAAATATATAATCTATCATTTATTTGTTGATAGTCTATTTTATATTAACATTATCCTTTCATTGTTTTAATATTTTTTTTATTCAATATTTTTACTTGTAGTAGTAATAGTTGCAATGACTATGGTACGTAGTGATGATGATGGTATTTCACTATTTAAATGTTAAAATTTAACAGCAAAATTTATGTGAATCAGAGTAAAATTTTGCTATTAACATTATTTTCAATGGTAAAAATTTCCATTTCCTTTTTCTTTTTCTTTTTAAAGAATATCATGGTCAACATAAATCTTATTTGATAGATTTTGATTAGAGAGTTCTATAAATACTAATTTTATTAAAATACAATATCTAGATAAAAAATTATATTATTTTAAAATTTAAAATATTAAATTAGTCACTAAAAATATGTTGATAATAGTGTTGTGTGTTAGATTTTTCAATATATATATATATATATATTTTGTGATTGTCCTTAATGCATGAAAGTTCTATTATGAAGAAATTATGACCAAATTTCTCATAAAAGTTATAACATTTAAAATTTTTAAACTAAAAATATGATAGACACTACCAATAATGGTTCATACAATAATTTCACTAAAAATTTAGATTTTTATTTTTTATTTTTAATTTGATAATTAATATAGATTTTTTTAATAAATCTCAACAACTAAATTTTAAAAATATAAATTTTATTGAAGATACATCAGAGTCACTGAGCTCGTCATCATTCTCCAAATCAACCAAAACATCAACAAAATCATCATCTCACTTTAGACTCAGACTACACTTACTCTTTATTTTGTTGGAAACAAGACAGTTTCTCTCACTTCTATTCCACAAAAGTATGAGAAGGTATTTGGTGGTCTTGGCGGTTAGAGCAGTACTGCAGGAATTTACCCATCAAATAATTTATCATTGGAAACTTGTCAATTTATCTTCTCAAAATCCAACAAAATATATTAGATCTCACAATTTTAACTAATAAATAGATTGTTCGGACACCGCATGAATTTACCCATCAAATAATTTTCCTAAAAGTAGACTGTTGGAGCTTAAAACTGGGGCTTTTCCCAAAATAAGCCAAATTAGCAACTTAATTTTCAAACTAGGCTTAGTTTGGACGGAATTTTCAAACTAGGCTAAAACGTGGTTGTGAACCACGCTTTCAACGTTTTTGTGCATGCCGTGCGGAAATTTTGTGAAATTGTAAAAGCGTGTTTCCAAACCACGCTTTTGATTAAGAAAGCGTGGTTACAAACTACGCTTTTAGTTAACTTTGGTTTATAAATAAAACGTGATTAGGAACTACGCTTTTAAGTAAATTTTTTTTTTTTTAAAACGTGGTTGTGAACCACGCTTTTAAGCAAAAAAAATTTTTCCCTGAAAACGTGGTTGTGAACCACGTTTTTACTGTTCATAAAAAAAAGCGTGGATGATAACCATGCTTTTAACCAAAATCATTTTTTAAGTGAAAGCGTGGTTCGTAACCACGTTTTTAAAACTTATATAAATATCCCCCAGCCTTGTCATTTGCAATCACGCTTTTTACACTTACCTTTTTTTGACTTCAGCTAACTCTCTGCTCTCACTCTCGCTCTCTCTGCTGTCGCTCTCTCTCTGCTCTCGGCTCCTTTGCTCTCACACTCTCTCTCTGCTCTCTCTCTGTCCGTGGGTTGCTCTCTCTTGTTGGTATGGCATCTGTCTCTCTCTGTCTGATTTCAATTTTATGCGTTTATTGTGTTTGTGAAAATGTGAATGTGGGTACAATGTGGGTATAATGTGGGTAGAATATGGTTCATGAATGTGAAAGTGTTGTGAATTGAAATTGTGGTTTTGAATTGGTAAAATGTTGTGGTTTTGAATTGTGAAAATTTCTAGGGTTTTCAATTGAATGTGAAATCATAAATTAGGGTTAGGGTTTTAAATTGTGAAATTAGAAATTATGATTAGGGTTTCAGAAATTAGGGTTTTGAATTGTGAAATCAGAAATTAGGGTCAGGATTTCAGACTTGGTAGTTATATAAGAGAATGATGAAAGGCTGTGTGATTAAAAAGACATAAATGATAAAAAATGAAGTAAAAGAATATATATTTATATTATTGTATAAATTTGATTAAGGTGAAAATTTTACAAGAAAATATAATTCTAATTTTAAATAACTTTTATAATAAATATAATTCTAATCCTGTCTATATTTTTTGCATTGTGAATTGTGAATCCTGTCTATATTTTTTGAAATTAGGGTTTTGAATTTTGAATTTTGAATCCTGTCTATATTTTTTGAATTGAAAATTTTATTTTTTGCTTGTTAATCCTGTCTATATGGTTAAATCTTCTTATTCTTTCGCTTATCTGTTAAGCTACATCATTAGGCCACTATAACTAGTACAAACAATTTTTGGGTAAACTACCAATAGGTCCTACTTTGGAGACTTATTACCCATTAAGTCCTATTGATAAATTTATTAAGTGATAAAGATAAATTTATCAGTCTTTTATTTTTATGAATAAATTTATAGTGATAAATTTATCAGTCTATTTGTTTTTATGAATAAATTTTTAGTGATAAATTTATCGCTCTCTTATTTTTATAGTGTTAAATTTATTATTTAGGACTTGTAGGTAAATAAGTCTAGTTAATAGGACTAATTGGTAAGTACCCCACAATTTTTTTGGGTTGTTTTAGGAAATATGTTAAAAGCTAATTTTTCAATTTTTTTTTTTTCAATTTTTTTTTGGAAAAACGTGTAAAAAAAAGTAGAAAAATAAGGTGACCCAAAAAAAATTAGAAGTCAAAAAATGACTTTTAACCTCTTTGCCAAAAGAGGCCTTTGAAGTCGTCCTCAAAAATGTTATTATGAAACCATTTTATATAAATCAAAAAATTTTGTTTAAAAATTATGTTTGAAAAAATTAAAATTTTTGATTTATAAAATGACTCATTCTCGGGAATTTTTACCCACTTGAACTATCTAATTGACTTATTCCCTATGCGTCTGGATTATGTTTATTCAATTAAGCTTTATATTTTTATGATAGTCGAATGTCTGAATCAGTTTACGTATTTCTCGACTAATCTTAGAATACACACCAAACGTCCCTTCTACGTAGATCGGACAAATCTCAAATAATACCTATAAACATGATCTCAAGAAATTGATAACACATAATGAGAGTTCAACTTGAGACCTGAAAGGAGCATACCTAATTTTGAACACATAATGAGAGCTCATTAATATTAATGAAACTCAAGTTTGACTCAGTTCGGCTTGATAATTTTTTTTTAATGTTATTTATATTGTTTAAATAAAAATAAATGAGTCGAGCTTGACGAACCGAGCCAAGCCCTTAACAAGCTCAGTCGAGCTTGTTCCTGAAAAGTTCGGCTCATTTGCAGTCCTATTTGAAACGACTCATGATTGGGGATTTGGGAGAAGTATTTCAAATATCACCATACTGTGCTAGAAATAATATAAAATTACTAGTGTATATCCGTGCCTAAAGGCACGGTGTAAATAATGTTAGAATTAGAATATAATTATAATCTCAACACTATTTAAATTTATTTTTTAATTTGATAAAATCACAAATTTATTATAAAAATTTGGAGTTCTTACAAAGCTCTTTACGAAAACTCGCTTTTGTTTGTATAATATATAACTAGATAGATAGATGTGAATAGATAATCTATTTGTAATGGTAGGATCTTAACAATATTCATCCCGTAGATAATTGTAATTAAGGCTATCCCTAGTGTATGCCCGTGCCTAAAGGCACAGTATAAATATTGTTAAGATCAAAATACAATTGTAATTTATACGTATTATGTTCAAATTTATGGAGTCTGTAACATTTTTTAATAAAAATACTGAAAAAATATAAAAAAAATATTATTCTTCTTATGGATTAAAATATAATTTATCTAATTTGTTGAAAAAAAAAAAGAAAAAAATTGAGATCAAATTATATTCAAATGAATTTTATGATTACAGTGAGGTGACGGACAGTAAAACACATGAGCCTAAGATCCCAACACATAAAATAAAATAAAAAAATAAATCTAAAACTCTGCACCACCCACCCACTACCCTTTCTTGCTCTCTCATTTTCTCATATTTCAAATTTTGAAACACACACTCACTCTGCCTCTTGCAAACACACTTTGTTATCCCAATAAGAGGAGGGCAAATCTATAAAGACCAAAAAAATAAAATAAAATAAAAAAGTATTAAAATAAAATAAAATAAAATTATATTTACGCTAGTTAAAGAATTAAAATAAAATAAAATAATCATGGTAGAATGATCCCCAAGTGGTTGTCCTTGTAAACTTGCCTTTAGGTAGAATTAAAATAAAATAAAATTATATTTACGGAATGTTCAGTTTAATTTATGATAGAATTTTTGTATTAAATTTTGGGTGTTAAAACTTACAACATTATAATTTCGATTTATATAGGTAGGTCTTACTTAACTATTTAGTCCTTTTTAATTATGTAAGTGGTAGAGATTTTCTTAAGTTCATCTTAATAATATTATATACTTTAAACTCAATTGATTAAATTATATTCTATTCATAATTACTTAATATTGTAATTATAAGAGAATTACAAATATTTATAGCATATATCACCACACAAAATATAATATTTATAATAAGAACATATTACTACACTAAATATATTTTATATTAATATTTATAACATATATCACCACACTAAATATAATATTTATATCATTTTACTATTAAAAAATTTTAAAGTGATATTACAATATATTTTATATTAATTAGTGTTGAGTTGCTGAGCATCCATAGGAAGCAAACCCACATGGGAACCCCTCCCACTTTTTTTCCTATCTCCATCAATGGGTAGAGATTTTCCATCCCCTGCCTCTCTGTCTCTCTCAAATTTCACCATTATTGCTCAAGATTTGAGCTTAGAATGGGAAAGGATTTTGCAAAACTTTTTTTCTCAGAAAGAAAACTCACCAAAAAAAAAAAGAAAAGGTATCAAGACGATATAAATAATATTGAGATCAAAATATAATTTTAATTCAAAAATATTATTTTTTTTAAAGAATTTTTAATAATTTTACTTGTATCACACATTATACAAAATTCAATTAAAAATAACAACTCTGCCTAGGCTTAATGTAAATTAAGAAATAAACATAGAAAATTTATAATGTTCACTAATAAAAAAATACAGTCCTCAATTTATTTCACCAATAAAATAGTGAAATAGAAAAAAACATGTAACAACAAAATTGTTTTGCAATTATAAGAAAAAGCTTTGCCTACTACACTCTAGTCCTCTATTCTTTTACACCCACAAAGACCAGACTAGGAAAAGCCATATTCAGCCGAGAGATCCAGTTCAAAAAGAAAAAGAAAAAAGAGAAGGCTGAGAGATCTCACAAAGGCAAATCATGTTTCCACCTCTCTCTCTCTCTCTCTCTCTCTCAGATCATGACCCGGTAATATGCAACAAAACATCCTTTCTTTATAGCTTTTCCACTACCAAAGAAGATTGCAGATTCTTTGCTTTTCTTGTTTTTGGATTGTTGAGGATCAAAATATATATATATATATTCAAGAGAAAAATCTCCATTACTGGGTTCCTCCTCTTCTCCCTCTTTCTTTCTGAGAGATCAAAGATGATTGAACAGATGAAAATGCAGTCCTCAATTTCTTCCAAACAATCTGCAATTCTTCCTTCGCAAAACCCATCTTCCTACATCAACATTCTCCACACACACAAAAAAAAAAAAAAAAAAAAAAAAAAAAAAACCACAATCAACCCATGACCCACTTTAATTACTTGCTCATCCAAATAGTACTTAACCTCAAAACAACATAAAAAAAAAAACAGTAAAACAAAACAATTAGTAGAACCCATCTCTTATTTTCCTCCAGTTTTGCAAGAAAATTAAGGAAACACAACTTCCTTCTCTTGGAGAACCAAAGCCTTCGATGTCCGCATTGCGACTTAAGATGGATATCAACAGTTAAAGAACTGAAACCAAAACCAGAGAGTCGAAATTGGAACTCTCCAGAGAAGGTTTGTGTGATAGCATGAGGAAGAGAGTTTAAAATCAAGAGGAGGGAGGGAGAGAGAGAGAGAGAGAGAGAGAGAGAGAGGGGTAGATGGGCAGCCTTTAGGAGACGTGAGGAGAGAGAGAGAGAGAGAGGAGAGTTTGGGCGGGAACCAAGTGGTTGGTACATTTGAAAGGATTGATCTGAACCATTGATATTGTAAATCATAGCGGATGATTAATTTCAAAGCCATACCTTTAAGCAGAATCTGAAGTGAAGGATCTCGTGGGTAAATCACGTGCTTCCAGAAAGTGAACAACCAACCCAACAGTGGAGTGATATTACAAAATGAATATCACCCACACAAATCACAGTGCAAAATGGCTTGATCGTTGTTTTTTTGGAGAGAGTCAGTATATGGGAAAAACATAAAACATACGTTGTTTTTCTAATTAACCATGTCCCATATCATATCAGATATATAAGATATCTATATCATCTATCCATATCAGTTGATATGATAGATATAGATATCTTGAGTGGTTATCCAAATAGGTTTTGAATTCAAATTCAAACTTATTTGGATAAGGTTCAAAAGGTTCAAAGGGTCATGCCACATGGGCGCCCAATTTCTAACAGATATAAATATAGGATTGATATAAGCCATTGATTCAAATTATATCTCTTATACATTTTATATATTTTCAAAAACCTTTCTCCCTTATTATATAGATAACTCATAATTATTAACTTTCAAATTTTTTATTTTTATCTTTTATAACTGAGTATGTAAGTCAATTTATACACACCTCGACTAAATTTAAAATTATAATATATGCATCAAAAGAGTCTTAAAACATTCTAATTAATAGTTCATAGAAATTTCCTAGGTAAGAAGAAAAGAAAAAAAAAATGGCACTTTTATGGCTAAGTCTGTGTTTCATAGTACCAAATAATTGCTACGGATGGCCCAATAGATTGACATGGATTAGTATCCAAAATTTACTACATAGATTTAACCACCAACATAAGCCCATAAGCCAAGGCACAAGCCTCTTTTGAGAACATGAAAAAAATTAATTTATTGGTTTATGTTGATTATATTGTCTCTCTATTTTTTTTTGTATGTTTAAAAAAAAAAAAGAGTAAATAAATTAATTTTTTTTCTTATTTTTCAAAATAAGGCAAAATGAGCTTTTTGTTTGAATTTCATAACAAAGTCTCTATGACCTCTAAAAAGTGGACGAGGGTTACCATTTCACATAGGAAATAACTTTGTCATTAAGGGACCTTAATGGCACAAGTTTGAGCAAATAAAAGTAACTTCTCTTTAATTGTCCATAAATTTCAAGAATTGGATCACCAGTTTTACAAAATTAAGAACAATGTTTGAAACCTCTATTTCATATTGTCCAAATCAATCCAGTTATTTTAACTCAATGAAAAAAATAATAATTTCATACAAAACTTACACTATGATTTAAGATTTTGGTATGACTTGTCCAATTTTGTCCAATCTCACTGAGTAAAAACAATACTTGATAGAATGAAGTTGTTTTAAAATTATACTATAAAATTATATGAAGAGAAAAATAAAACAAGAATCTTCATAATGTCTTAAGATTCAAAATTAGTAATCCATTAAGCTATTTATTAAATAAAAATACTAAAAAAATTAAATGTGTGATATATCTGTCTACTTTATCAAAATACTAAAAAATAGATAAAGATTTATCAAAATAAAACAAAATAAGTATTTTAAAAAAAAAATTTGTTAAACAAAGTAATTGAGATGGACATGAGTGTAGGTTGTGACACAGAATGAAGTTCAAAATTTAAATTGATGAAATTAAAACTTTCGAGTTTAAATTAAAAAATACGTAAAACTCTAGAGTTTTTTTTTTATATAATTTGTCCAATATTTTAAACATGTTTATGTTCATTTGTTGGCAAAAATGAAAATAAAAATATATTTAGTATACACTATAATGTAAAAATTTCATGCCACTAATAAATGTAATTTTAAGAACCAAATAATTTAATGCTAAATGGTATACCTTTTTAAAAATAAAATTTTGTTCTTCACAGGATAGTAATTCATTACCAAATGTCTAATTTCATCCTTAAATAGTAGAGACAATTGGTGAAAAGTTTATTTCAAAGGGGTATAAAGTATTACATTCAAGGTAAAATCTTATTTGGTAATAAAGTGAAAATTGTTGATGATGTTGAAAAAGTTGCCAGAAAAAATTATGTTTGTTTTTATCACACACCATAGATTCGTCATTGTATTTGTATCACAGAATAGCATAATAGACTTTTAATAATTCTAATTTTTATCATAAAAAATTAGAAATCTCTTGTAAAATTTATCCAAAATTAATAAAAGATCTTTAGAACAAAAACTTAGCTGAATTATGACATAATGTGATTAGTTATAACATATTGTAAGGTCAATTATGACATTATTTCGATTATGATGTAAGAATTGTTTAGTTATTAAGTATGTGAAAATATAATTTTCCCGTCCCCATCTTATTTTCTCATTGAAGTAATATTGGAAAAAATTACCATCTCTATTCAAAACTCAATTAAGTTATGAGCAAATTTGGATTTAATGGGTATTGAAATTCATCTCCATCTGCAACTCAATAGCGACCCATTGCTGATTATAGATCAACCACCGTATATCTCATGATGATATCGTTCGAAATAGCTATAAAACTTTTGTTGTGGTATAATGCGATATTTATACCACATATACACATGGTAGCTATATGTATGAAATTATTGTAAACAACTATGCATCAGAGTTGTCACGTCAACTTTTATGACCTGAACAACTATGCATCAACTTTATAGGAGTTGTCACTTCAACTTTTATTTACTACTCAATGCATATCTGAAGGTTTTAAGCAAAGTTCAAATCCGCTTAGAAATTTAATTTAATTTTTCCGCTTACAAATATAATTCAATTTATTTTGCCTTGACAATATATTTAATTTCACTTTTTACCTTACATATTTCATTTAATTTAATTGGAGAAATTTGACCAATTTAATTTGAAATTAATTATGTGTTGATTTAAGTCGGTGTTGTTCTTGTCTGCATACTAGACTAGGTTTTATCTGTAACACTTTCAAGTTCTGTACATCGAAAAACCCATTCATTCTAACTCTACTACAAATTAATCTTCAATACATTCTAACTCTATAATATTTTATCTTCAACGTTTATGAATCTATTTGGAGCTGCATAGGGTGGCTTTTTAAACACAAAGGGTCTAATTGTTTTGTTATTTTGTTCTGACACCCCCCTCATCCCATTATGAATTGCAGAATTCACATGGGCACAGTAGGTATGGTACGATAATAAATTGTAGCTCGGCGCAGTGATACGTCCAACATTTCTCAGTGATGCAGTGCAGTGACTTGAATAGACGTAATAATTTGTATGCTTTGTTTTTTCCTCAGATGCTATGTGACTTTGTGCAGCGATGCATGTGACTTAGTGCAGCGCAACTTAGATGCTTTGTTTTTTCCTCACATTTCAAAATTCATCTAAGTCACATTAATACGACCACATGGCAATAGTGTTGATAAACAATTATATAAAGGACAGAAGGAGTGAAGTGTAATTTACCGAATATAAAAAGAAGCAGAAAATGCAAAGAGGAGAAAAGGGGATGACTGTGAAGTTCATTAAGTGAAAATAAGATAAAATATAGGCTGCAGTGCCAATCTTGTTTACATATCAGGTGACCATTTTATTATTTTGTTTTCTTTTGTTTTGAACATTGTTTTGGTGAAAAAATCAACGATAGTTTTGTAGGTCGAAGTGAGTTGGACGGTTGTGTATTTACTTGTACTCTGTTTCATAGTTGTTTATGAACAATATTACTTTAAAACAAAGAAAATTAAAGCCGCTGTTTCATTTTATGATTTAATTTATAATTTTTTGAAAACACCAATTTGTACTGAAATCGTCAATTCGAAGTGACTACTTATTGTATTAAAAAAGTAAGCATGAAAAAATAGTTTAATGTGGCGATGTGACAACTCATTGCATTATTGATTAATTTGACAACTCACTGCTCGAATATGAAGGGATTGCATTGTGAAAAGGACGGCCTCCAATTATGATTTTATCTGACAACCACGTCCGTGACTACATCACAGGTACACAAAGTCACAGGTACTCAGGATTGCAAGAAATGAATAAGATAAAATAATATCACGGGTATCACTTCTTCCATAGTGCCCCAACTCAATTATCGTCACCAGATCATCTCTAGTTAACCCCTAGTATGATGTCTATAAATAGCGCTACTGTAACGCCCTCAAAATAATAACATTAAACCCACCAATATGGACATGCTATGATATATATAAAGTTCCACATCCTTTCATTTCACCAGAATTGTATTACAAGGAGTATCACATGTTAACAACAAAAGCAACTGCCCTAAGGGCTTACAGCTTTCCAAGTTAACACTTGGTTACACAAAAGTAGAGTACTAACTCATTTACACATAAAGCCCTTGGCTTGAATTTACATGTAATACAACAAAAGGAAAGACAACCAAAAAGTCTGTCCGCCACTAGCCTCCCAAGCTAAGTCCTTGGAGGTGGCATGCTTCCTGTACCTGAAAATGATGTTCCCATATAGGGTGAGCCACAGCCCAGTAGAAATATACTAAACCAATTATGAACAATGCCTAAAAGATTAACAGTTGATAGATGGTCAACACTTTTACATTCATTCATAATATAACACAGTTCCAAGACACTTAAGTCTATGTTTCCTTTCATTTCCATTTCTTTCCTTTTTACTTGCCATTTCATAACCTTGGCTCAGAACCTGGCCAAACATCACACATGAGACACACACTCATGCCAACACTTTTCACTTTCATCAAAGATAAACATAACAGTTATATCAATACTTCCAACGACAAGCATATCCGCTATGTCAACACTTCTAGATAAGCATACCCGCTCTATCTACGGAGTTCATCCCCTATCTCCTCCCAACAACATCCGGTTTAGAGGTTCATCCCCTATCTTCCCCTAAACCGTGGAGTACATCCCCTATCTCCTCCAACACAACACAATGCATATAAACAACAATTATATACATCACAAATCAACACAATTAATTATTCAAATTAATCAATCAATGTAATTAGGACATCCTCCATAATTAACATCACAACCCTTAGGTTCCAATTCCACTAATGTTTCAACATTAATTCCATGTTTATATACCAAACATGCTTCTAGGTTTATCATAGATAAAAACCCCCAACTTTTGTAAAATTACACAATGGCCCAAAGTTTCCCAAAATTACACAACAACTCCCAACATATCAAAATGCTAAAATTGAAAGACAAAACTCATAAAGAGGAGTAGGGTATCCCTACCTCAAAGAATGAGCTCCAAAGGAGATGATGCCCAACACCCAACTTGCTCCAAAACCAAATTTGTTCCGATTAAAACGAAGCCCAAGCCACCCTCTATCTTTTTAACAAAGGCCTTAGGGTAGGAAATCACCCTAGGTAGATCAATTCTTAGAGAGAGTGCAAGTGTAGAGAGAGAAGCTCTCAAAACAAAGGTTTGAAGAAGATGAAGTGTAGAAAAAGTGATGTTTAGTTCGGTGCTGCCTTGCTGATATAAACAGGCTCGCTCGAGCGAAGACCCCGTCGCTCGAGCGACCAGACACAAAAACTGGTCTCGCTCGAGCGAAGACACACGCTCGCTCGAGCCAACAGTACAAATTTTCCGATTTGCACTACGACGCTCGCTCGAGCGAAGACGAACCAGCTCGCTTGAGCGAAGAAACACAACCTTCAGGTCTGAGCCAGACGCAGTCGCTCGCTCGAGCGAAGCCACTCTGGCTCGAGCCACCAGACACAAAACCAACCCTCGCTCGAGCGACCAAACCCTCGCTCGAGCGACCAGCCAAAATTCTGGGCAGCAACACTTGGTTTCCAAACACAACCAACCTGTAACAAACCTGCCCAATACATCCTATAACTCAAATACAAAGTAGGGAAGGATGTAAACAAGACAATACTCAACTACCAACGTCCACAGACACATGTCCGGATCACTGTACAACAAGGGGTAAGCCCGGGACCGCTATAAATGACTACATCACAGGTACACAAAGTCACGGGTACTCAGGATTGCAAGAAATGAATAAGATAAAATAATATCACGGGTATCACTTCTTCCATAGTGCCCCAACTCAATTATCGTCACCAGATCATCTCTAGTTAACCCCTAGTATGATGTCTATAAATAGCGCTACCCCCAGTATGATGTTTGTTCAAGTCATAATAATAGTAATATATCTACAATTACTATTATTATTAATTTTTTTTATTTTATGAACAATGTCTTCAAGAGGTGCAGGAAGTTCACGCCAGCAAAGAAATCCGAAAGTGTGGCTGCTACCTCCATTTACTTATGACTACAAGAGCGAAAAGTACTCGAGTCCGAAGGATTATTATGCTGGTATCCGAGCAGAATGGGCGTTCAGGGTAACGGAGCAAGAAGGATTGTTTAATGATCTACGTAATTTTGGGGCACCGGTACCTCATCGTCGTTCATTGACCATGGCTAGACGAAATGTGAGTGACTATGAAAAAGCAGTTAGCATAATTAAGAAGGAGAACAATAGAATGTTGATGCGGAGATGTCGACATTTCATGCTTCAGCTAGCCACCGAAATGGCAGAAGCAAGCAACAGAGATTTGACAGTGATTGAGCGAAATAATGTCTTAAACAATGAAAAATATCTCTCTGACTACTACATGTCAGATGAGGAATGAGAAATCAAACACCTTTATCTTTTATATATGTTTGTATGTTGTGTCGTATCTTCGTTACTGGAGTGTAAGACAATGTTGTTGTTCATCTAACTTACGGATGTATTTCAACTATTTGTTATATGAACCTGAAGTTTGTGAAATAACTACATTTATAAGTACATATTTATTAGTTCATGACTTTCTTTATTGAATTGCAATGAGTTAATGAATGTTCTGGATTAATGAATGGATTAATGTATGTTGAATTATGTGAATACTTAAGGTTTTTTTTTTTCAAATATGATATACAACTCCATTTTTTGTACCCACTTTTATAGACTCAGTGATGTGTGAAGAAGATGATTGGTTGATAATCAGATAATATTTAATTATCAACCAATCCTCTTCTTGACATATCAGTAGACTTATAAAGTAGGTCTAACTTTTCCGCTTGAATAACTATTATTTTCTTTTTGTTTGTAAAAAGATTTTGTTGCAGTTTAATTTTGTAATATGGTAAGTCTTATTTATTTATTTATTTTTTTCTTCTTCTTCTTCTTCTTCTCTTTTCTTGGACTGTATTTGGATTTAGAATATGAAGGGAATTTGTTGAGTGAAAGGAAAAGGAAACATTAAAAAGTTAACCCTTTTTATTTGATGACTTTTTTTTTTTTTTTTTTGCTTTTAGTGAACTGGTTTTATTTTGATTTTTTATTGAACTGCTATTTTAAAAAGTTTAGGCTTCTCCATCTCGAAAAAAAATTGTACTTTATTTAGTTTTTTTAATTTTGTTTATGAAATTTTTGTTTTTTAAAAAAAATATTTACATGTTAGATGTTTATGAAGACATTTGAAAAAACTTAAACTTATTTTAAAAATTTGTGTTAATAATTTTTTTTATGATTTTTATGAGAGTATTACTAGGAGTATCATGAAAATTTAATATCAAAGAGAGAGACAGATAGAGAAAACAAAATTAAGGTTTGTGCTTTCAAATTTGTAGACACTAGGAGTGTCATGAAAATTTACCCCTACCAATTATCCCACAAAATGAAATTAAAATAGAAACATAATATCATGAATACAAGTAAACACAAAATCACAACAATGCTGCATTGCATAACAACAATATATTGTACAAGTTCACGTTAGAAACATACAAAACTTAATGTACCATCTATTCCAATCGAACATGGAAAATGATAGGCAGAGGAAAACAAATGCATTTTGACAGATAAAACATAATTTGTTAGCTGGAGAAACAATCTCAAGGCCAAGTGGTTGGTCCAATTAGGGGACTAATAAAGTTACGACAGACGAACTGCCGCCTTGAACAGCACAAAAAACAGAACAGGTAGCTCAGTCAAAAGCTTCCCTTAACTGGGGCTCCTCAAATAGTGATCTTCTACGTAAAGAATTTCAATCTCCATCAGGAAAGATGAAAGAGTCGTCTTTCAATTTCTGGAAGTCTAGTCAAAATGATGACTCTAGTAAGGAATGGGGGGTTGACAGAAAACTAAACTTGGGGACAGGACAAACAAGCTCAAAGCCAAGTGATTGGTCCAGTTGGGGGACTAATAAAGTTCAGACAAACGAACTACCGCCTTCAACAACACATAAAACAGAACATGTAGCTCAGTGAAAAGCTTCCCTTAATTGGGGCTTGTCAAAAGCTTCCCTTAATTGGGGCTTGTCAAATAGTGATCCTCTACATAAAGAATTTCAATCTCCATCAGGAAAGAAGAAAGAGTCGCCTTCCAATTCCTGGAAGTCCAGTCAAAATGATGAATCTGGTAAGAAATGGGGGGTTGACAGAAAACTAAACTTGGGGGCTAGACAAACAAGCTCAAAGCCAAGTGGTTGGTCCAGTTGGGGGACTAAGTTTAAAACCCAATTGGTTTTACTTAATTTTCTTGTCAAAATAACTATTTACAATTAATTATACCCAAACAGATTGTTTTCTGCACCTCTTTAAAGAAATTGACGATTCTCTTAGTATAGAATAGCAATCAACGCAAGGCCAAAAATGTAAGAAACTAGACTTGTAACCAGTTCTAATGACTCTGATTTGATATTTTTCGAATTTATACCCAAAGAGAACAACACTTCCGAAATTACTGTTTAACACCAGTTTTCTGGACAGATTTGAATGCACCAGTTAGTATAGATTTTGACTCCCAAAAATTATGAGAAAAGTTTTATATGCAATTCAATATGTAATTAATCAACTGTAAAAATTTCAGTTCAAAATTCATCCGTTTGATAAGGTTTCTTCATTTTTAAAGATTGTGGTTATATGCAGAATTTCATACTCATAGATTGTACCCTCAACTTTATGTACCCATCTGATATTCCTCAAACTACATAAAATACACATGATATTTACAAACATTGGTGGCCAAGTACTCCTACCTAGCCCACGTTCCACTTATAAGATCCACCATTACAAGCAAAAATACTCATGAAATATAACCCATGCCATATACTTGTTCTTCATACATCCACTATACCCATTACACTATTTCACACCAACTATTAACCTGATAGATATTCAAGCCACATAATCAGTTAAGCTTTCATTCCATCCTCTTCCAATGAATGCACAGAAACATAAATACAAAATAACCATATTCACAGAATATTGGTTTCAACCTTGGAGATGGAGTTATTAAAGCACCAAACTAGTTGTTCAATTTTCACCAAAAGCTACTCCTATCTCCTCTTCATGGCTGCTAGTTGAATAATATGAGAGTTTAGGGTTATCCACACACTTTAAAAAATCTAACTCCCTTATCCTTTTGCTTTTATTTATTTATTTATTTTGTTATTATTAAAATCTTATCTCTAAATTAGAGATTTCCACCATAAATTTATTTTAGGTTTAAAAATTAATTAAAAGACTTTCCAAATATTTAATTTGCACTTTAGGATTGACCACAAAAATATTTGAGATTGTAATATTATTATTATTTAATTATTTACTTAATTTTTATATTCGGGTTCTCACAAAACAAGTAGCTCAGTCAAAATTTTCCCTGAACAAGGGCACCTCAAATAGTGACATGTACGTAAAGAATTTCAATCTCCATCAGGAAAGAAGAAAGAGTCACCTTCCAATTCCTGGAAGTCTAGTGAAAATGATGACTCTGGTAAGGAATGTGGGATTGACAGAAAACTAAACTTGGGGGCAGGACAAACAAGCTCAAAGCCAAGTGGTTGGTCCAGTTGGGGGATTAATAAATTTCCAAAAAACTGTTCTTGGAAATTGGAAAACCAAGTAAGTTTTGGATTTAAAATTTATAACAATTATTTTAATAAATACATTTTCATTCCAACAATATTTTCATACACTAGTCTTCCAATACTATTGGGTTAAGTGGTTGTCCGTGAGATTTATTTGCAAATTTATTACGAGTGATTTCAAGAAAAAATCAAAATAACAATTAATCTTCCATACCTATGGGGTTAAGTGGGCGTGTGTGGGATTTACAAATTTGTTACGATTGATCTGCGGATGGGTACGTTATGACCAATGTTCAGTTGATGTTGTAAATGTTTCCCAAAATATTACAAATTGAATATTCATAAGTTGATTTTAAAATAATTCCAAATGACAACAAAAATTCAAATAGTCATACTTTTCAATGAAATACAAATAGTTGGTCGTAACAACGAATGATGCATAGCTAAGTGAAACACAATATTGCCTACATAAGCTTCCTTTTTTCACACATTGAGTAGTCAAATCGTGGAGAAACTTGTCGATATATGCAGATGGATTGTCAAGTCATGTGACTTTGTGCACAGGCTTTGGTTTTCTCGATTTTTTGATTACAGTGATAGCTCATCTCTTATTGATATATGTGGGATTCTCACATCAGAAAGTTACATGGCAATAGTGAATTCACTGATTTACCTTATAGTGAGCATGCACTTATTTTGTCGGTATATGCAGATGGATTGTCAAGTCATGTGACTTGGTGCACAAGCATTGCTTTTCTCTGTTTTCTGATTACAGTGACAACTCATCTCTTATTGATATATGTGGGATTGTCAATTCAGAGAGTCACATGGCAACAGTGAATTCATTGATTTACCTTACAGTGAGCATGCCCTTATTTTGTCGGTATATGCAGATGAATTGTCAAGTCACGTGACTTGGTACACAGTATTTGTTTTTCTCTGTTTTTTCATTCTAGTGACAACTCATACCTTATTCGTATATCTGGGATTGTCATGCAGAGGCATTTATTTTCTATGGTTTTTCCTTCAATGTCTTTCTAAAGCCGTTCATAACCAACTATATAAACGACTATAGGTGAAGACACAACCTTACAACTCATTTCGCCCTACGAAATTATCATTCATTTGTTTAAAAAAATTAGCATGGCTACACGATTCATGGGAGGGAGTGCGAATCGCAGAGGTGGTAGGAACTTGCAAAGGGGTGACAGTTCACGACGAGGAAGGGGAAGGGGACGTGGCGATGCTGAAGACGAAACAACAATACCTGTTTTAAATTATGCTTGTGGTTATCGTGATAGGTTTGGGAAGCGACATTTTTTGATGCCCAAGTATTATCGAGTTCAAGGAGGTTCATGTATGGAGCCATCTGACAATCAAACAGGATATGGTTTATCTGACGCTACTCGTCTTAAGTGGCCCGCACTATTTATAGAGCGGGTACAGCTGGAAACCTTAAGTCGGGAAAATCAACTTAAGGTGCCAAAAGCACGTTCCGTTGAAATCCAAAAGAAAGATCCTGATAATGTTGATCGACTATGTGAAAGACTACAACGTGAGATTTCTCAAATGCACCGTAGGTTAGCCCGCGATATGCAACTATACATAGTTAAGAAGGATGCCCAGAAGAACAAAACAGAACCAAATGTTGCGGCTATCAAGGGTATCATGGAGGATCCTGAACTTGTCTCTGACCCTGAGCTTTCGGATTATTCAGACTCTGAGATTGCCGATTTAAGCGCGAATTAGGTGTTTATGTCTATACTTCGGCAATATTAGGTCATACATTAATATGTAATGTCTGTGTTAGACTAAGTGTTTTCGTAATGAGTTTGTCAGATTGTCTGCCTAATATTTGTCTATCTAGCTGTTATGTTTATATATTGTGTGTTTAGTTCAGGGTGTCCAGGATGTATATATTGTATGTTCAGTTCATGGTGTCCAAAATGTATTTTTGTGGGAGACTTATGTCTGTACTACCTATGTAACTGAAAACTGTTACATTTGCAACTTTAGTTATGTTGTTTTCATGCCTGTATCAGTATTTAGTAAATTAGTGACTTCGTATATTATGTATTAAGTTTTATTACAAAAATGTTGACAAAATTTATTTTAAGGGAAATACACATTCTCTTAACTTGTTCATCTTCTCAATCATGACAACCCAAAAATGTAACCATTATTTATTGAATATAACAAATAACGTTCTTATTCTTACAAAAAATACACTACCAATTGAATAAAACAATTAACCTTTCCATTCATTCATTGCACAACATCAGTCTTATGAAATAAGCGAAACCAATTGAATCACAATGACATCAACTCCAACCCAATATTTACATTACATAAGTTCCTGTTCGTAATCAGAATTCAAATTACATACAAGTTACATTACATAGCAAAAAAAAAAAAAAGTACCATTCGTATGTAAAAAATACATCACCAAAATTTGAGGTCTTTCTCTTCTTCCTTCTTGTTGTAGCTCTCGCGGTGGCCTTCGTTTTCTTGGCCTCCTCCGCGGTGCTCTTCGCGTCTCACCCTTCGTCGTTGTTCGTCGAACTGCATAGTGTGTGGGTGTGCTTCGGACTGTAGAGCATGTATATCACCTTCTAACCCAAAACAAAGACGAAAGAAAAAAAAAAAAAATTCATGAAAACGACTAGAAAACGGTTTTACTAAAACCGGTTTTCTGAATTACATTATCACCTTCTAACCCAAAACAAAGACAAAAGAAAAAATATATATTTAAATAAAAACGGTTTTAGTAAAGTGAAAACAAATTTCTGAATTACACCTTCTAACCCAAAACAATGACAAAAAAATTTACATGAAAACGAGTTTAGTAAAGCCAAAAGAAATTTCTGAATTATATTATCACCTTCTAACCTAAAACAAAGACAAAAGAAAAAACAAAAAAAATTTACATAAAAACGGCTTTAGTAAAGTCAAAAAAAATTTCTGAATTACACATTCTAATCCAAAACAAAGACAAAAGAAAAAAAAAATTAACATGAGAACGGCTTTAGTAAAGCCAAATTTTTTTTTTGAATTACATTAACACCAAAACAAAGACAACAGAAAAAAAAAAATTTATTTACATGAAAACGGTTTTAGGAAAGCCGTATTAGAAAACGGTTTTAGCAAACCCGTTTTTTGAATTATACCAGAACAAAGACAATAGAAAAAAAAAAAAAAAAAATTACACAAACACGGAAAAAAAAAAAATTACATGAAAACGGCTTTAGGAAAGCCGTATTAGAAAACGGTTTTACTAAACCCGTTTTCTGAATTACATTATTTTGTGGCAATTTATATTTATGTTGAAAAATATAAATTGGGAAAAAAATTACTAAAAAACGGTTTTACGAAGGAAAATTTTATTATTTTTTTATTCATCAAAAACGGCATTGGAAAAGCTGTTTTAAAGAAAACGGGTTTGGCAAATGACGGGGCTGGGGGAGTTTTTATATAAGTTTTAAAAACGGATTTGGGTTAAAAGCGTGGTTATCATCCATGCTTACTTTGGTGAACAATAAAAGCGTGGTTCACAGCCGCGCTTTCAGTAGAAAATTTTTTTTAGTTAAAAGCGTGGTTCACAACCACGTTTTCAGAAGAAAATTTTTTTTAGTTAAAAGTATGATTCACAACCACGTTTTCAGAAGAAAATTTTTTTAGTTAAAAGCGTGGTTCACAACCACAGTTTCAGAAGAAAATTTTTTTTAGTTAAAAGCGTGGTTTACAACCACGTTTTCAGAAAAAAAATATTTTTCAGTTAAAAGCGTGGTTCACAACCACGCTTTCAGGAAAAAAAAAAAAAAATTAAAAGTGTGGTTACAAAACACGCTTTCTTAATTAAAAGCGTGGTTTCGAAACACGCTTTTACGATTTCACAAAATTTCCGCGCGATAGGCACAAAAAGGTTGAAAGCGTGGTTCACAACCACATTTTAACCTAGTTTGAGAATTAAGTTGCTTATTTGGCTTAATTTGGGAAAAGCCCCCTTAAAACTTGCTACTCTCATCATTTTCCCTTCTATTAATGTTTCCCTGGGGAAGAGGGAGTTTAGGAAACTTGCTACTCTCATCATTGGCCTTCCCCTCCCTTTCCCCTTTTCTCTTCCTCTTCTACTTGTTTTGCCTCTTTTTGATTACTTTTCCGCTGTATTTAGTTGGGAAATTTGAAAAGAGATTTGAAAAGGGAAAGATAAAAATAAGTAAAATGTGAATAAAATATACCTACATTTCACATAATTTTACAAACCTTTTTTCTTTTTTCTTTCTAAATCCATTCACAAATCCATCAACCAAACACAACGTTAGGCAGATCTTTTTCCTTTGTCCCTTCCCCTCTGTTTTGATATGGTTCTTTTGAACCCTCCATAGCAAGGCAATGGCAATAGGATATATTTAAGTGGTGATGTTCGGTGCTCGAAGCGGAATTGCAGCGAAGAGCAACAATCTAATATTTTTCTTCTACTATATTGTAGTTGTGAGTGATCTTTCTTTGTAGGTGGCTTCTTGTTGTTATTGCTACTCTGTTTATTTTCTTTATTATTCTAGCTACTGTTGTGGTTGTTTTGCTGTGGTTGTTTTTGTTGTGCTCTTGGGGGTTGTAGTTATGCTGAAAAAGGGGTTTCTTCTTAACTCTAAGCTGGCTGGAAAGCCTTTATCTAAGGACAAAGGTAAAGGTCTTGTGATGGACAGGGGTTTAAATCAAGACATATTGAAAACTAGCTCACCATATGATATGTTTGCTTATTTGGATCCACTCGAAATTGCTTTAATCCAAGATCCTTGATGATTTCAGCTTTGACTGGGAATTTACTGTGAGGAATATTAAAGCAATAGATTTAAAGGTTTTGGTAGAAGATTCGCTTAAGGAAGACTCTTCAATTGGGCAAAACAAGGCAAAGCCATGTAATGTTGATCTTGGTATGGAAGATAATGTCGTTGTAGATGGTGTTCCAACATTTCTAAAACCTTTGTCAGAGAAATGTGGAACAAGAACTGATTTTGGAATGGATGTTCCTACGCAAGGTATTGATCCATCTACAATTTGTAATGGTGGGATTGATAATGGTCCAAAAATGGGTGCTCCTCTCAATAAGCCTTGAAGGAAAAAGGTGATTATTGGCAGAAACTTCCTCTTCATTGATCATAACCTGAGCCATACTCTACAAGCTGAAAGCAAGTTTAGATTCCTATGTAAGTCTAGCTAGTTGGTCGTCGAGGCCAAGAAAAAAGAACAATCTCAATCAGACATGGAATTTGATCAGTCGAATATCCAAGAGGTTGATCAATTAGACATTATCGGATGTCCACAACCTGACAGTTGAGTAACTTGTCACCCGAACAACCATGATTGACCCAACCCCACGACACTTAGATGGGTTCTCATTGTCACAACAACATTCCCACGGTACAAATGATTGTGACGAGCAGGCACAAATTCTGAATTTAGAGTCAAAGGTAATATTTCGCAGGGGAGGCTCTAAGCGCATCCTAGCACCTAGACACCACTCTAAGGGTCTTCTAGACAAGATTGGCATCAAATCCAATCATTCCCCGTGTCCACACTCATGATAAGAGGAAGAGGGAGCCATGTATTGAATATAGCTTCAGTGATTCAAGCCTTTCTAGATCTCCTCAACATCGGGCTCTTCCACTTCATTAACCAGTTTTAGGTGGTGGTGGTGTTTTTATATGATTATGTGATTTTGGTTTCTTTGCAGGAGTTCGATGTTTCGCAAAAGTTGCAGTCCTAAAGTTTCTTCATTTGGGATTTTTCATTTTTCCTCTTCAGAGTCTGGTATCTTGTTGTATGTTGGAAGGCAATGTTTATTTTTTAACCTATCCTCAAAATAAAATAAAATAAAATAAAAACGTGTAAGTATGTATATATATATATGGATACAAAGAAGTTGGGGATTGAAAGGAGTCATGATCCTCTAGAGTAATTTTTCTACTGGACTTTGGTGAACTAAATTTCAACCATCCAAACAATCACTCTAAGATCACTCTAAAAAAAATCACTCTAGAAGATCCTCACTCACTCTCAAAGAAGTAGGGGGGTCCTAAGGAAAATAGTGGGGGATATTAGCAGCGCCCCAAACATAATATGGAACATAATGTACTCCCCTTCTCCCACCCGGACATTCTGCCACCATGAAATAGAAGAAAAAGCACCAACCTAGTTAGTCCTTAAATGTTGCATAAAGACCAAGAAAGTTTATTTCAGCACAAACATTTCGGAAGTAACATAAATTAATAAGCATGGTGTAAGTTCCATCTGAAATTAATATTACAATGACATGTTTTCAACTGCACAACAACATCATGTCCATTGGCACGATAGATGCAGGTAGCAATCACACTTCTATAAAGGAGGAAGAATCTACCAGACTGATTTATTCAGCACTTGGATTGTAGTCGCAATGTAAAGGCCTGCAAGGATAAAAGAACTTCTTTCAACTTCTCCTTGGTCGCCATATCAATCAAGTTACCATCACTATCAAACTTCGAAGGAGCTCGGAAGGCATTCAGGAAAAATTCAGGCTTGTTAATGAAATGAAGATCAATGTAAACTCCAATTTGACGGAGATGGTGCTGTGATAGTCCCCCTCCAAAACCACCTCCCGCACTCACAATAGCAGCAGCCTTGTTAGCCCAAACATTTGGTGGTCTAGATGCCCAATCGATTGCATTTTTCAAAGGTGCTAGTACAATAGCCAAAAATAGAAATGCATTAAAGCATATGCTATGCACTGATGGAGCATTTTGAAAGTCATTATGTTATACTATCTTCAAAATTAAACTCTTAATTCAGCTGCAGACTACTGTCATGCAGTTTTTTGAGCAAATAACCATAAATTGAACTGTGCCAAGTATGTTAGGAGGTGTCTTACATGTGGGGCTAAAACAGTTTTGTTGGCAATAACCATAGGTTCAAGAATATTCTAGGAATTTCTCAGGATCTTGTAACTAAGGATAAGTTCTTTGATCACCACTACAAGAGGAGCAGCAATGAAGAAAAAGCATTAAGGTCTAGAGACATTACCATCAAATGGCTTTGGACTTGAAAGAAGATACATTTTCCAAAATCTTTTTTTATCATAACTCTTGCTGCTAAAGAAAAAGGGTACAACAATTTATCCCCATTCTAAGATCATTCTAAATTGTTCATTACATTTTTTTTTAAGTCCAAAAACGTACATTTTGGGGAAACGTGATCTACAGAATCAAAAATTTGACATAAGGGTATATTCATGTTTGATGGTACAAGTCTCCTTTATGTTACCTGGTCTAACATTTTAATTTTCTGATTCTTTATGGTGGTTGTTGAAACTTCTCATGAAATATCCCAAGATCTACAAAATCAAAAATTTGACATAAGGGTATATTCATATTTGATGGTACAAGTCTCCTTTATTTTGCCTGGTCTAACATTTTAATTTTTTGAGTCTTTATGGTGGTTGTAACGCCCTCAGAAAAGTAACATAAAACCCCACAATATAAACATGCATTGATATACAAAAACCCAACATTCTTCTATTCATCAGAGTACTTGGTTACAAAAGGTATTACATGTTAACAACAAAAGCAAATGCCCTACGGGCTTACAGCTTTCCAAGTTAACACTTGGTTACAACAAAAGAGTACTAACTCATTTACATCTTAAGCCCTTGGCTTGAATATACATGTAATACATCAAAAGAAACTAAATAACAAAAGTCTGCCCGCCTCTAGCCTCCCAAGCTATGTCCTTGGAGGTGGCATGCTACCTGTACCTGAAAATGATATTCCCATAAAGGGTGAGCCACAGCCCAGTAGAAATACACTAAACCAACCATGAACAATGACAAAAATATTAGCAATTGACAGATGGTCAACACTGATACACTTTCATTTTTCGTTTCCTTACAAATTCCCAATTCATAACCATGGCTCAGAACCTGGCCAAACTACTTATATGAGACAGTAACTCATATTAACCACTTTCTCATTTCAATAAAAGATAAGCATACTAGCTATATCAATACTTCCGTAGACATGCGTAAGAGCAATATCACACTTCCAAAGACAATCATATAAGCTGTGTCATCACATTACTAGATAGGCATATGAGCCGTATCTATGGAGTCCATCCCCTATCTTCTCCCAAACAACATCCGGTTTAGAGGTCCATTCCCTATTGTCCCCTAAACCGTGGAGTACATCCCCTATCTCCTCCAATACAACACACAATGCATATAAACAATTATTATACACACCAATCAATACATACATTTAATGAATTCCTTCAACTGTCACACTCAATGACACATTTCAATGATCAGTTTTAGTTTGCCTAATCATCATGCGTTATCTACAACAATCAAGACTATCCTCCACTGATAGCCCAAAGCAGTTATTGCTATACAGAATATAAATGCAACAAATGGATATTAAATCAACATTTCAATTCGGTGAGCGATAAATAAATCAACTACACCCCTTTAATTCCATACACTTCCAATCCCAACATTTCCATTTCATTTCCTCATTTCTCACAATTAATTATACCAATTAATTAATCGATGTAATTAGGGCATATTCCATAATTAGCATTTCAACCCTTAGGTCCGATTTTCATCAATGTTTCAACATTTATTCCATGTTTCTATACCAAACATGCCTCTAGGTTCATTTTAAATAAAACCCCAACTTTTGTAAAATTACACAAAAGGCCCAAACTTTCTCAAAATTACCCAACAATACCCAACATACCAAAATGCTAAAATTCAAAGACAAAATTCAAAAAGAGGAGTAGGATATCCCTACCTCAAAAGATGAACTCCAACGGAGATGAAGACCGAAATCAAAATGCTCCAAATCCCGAAATTTTCAGATTAAAATGTAGCCCTCGACGATCAACACAACTTTTGTAAAGGCCAAAAGTGAGTAGACAACTCCTACTAGATCAAATCTAAGAGAGAAGTTAAGATTTTAGAGAGAGAGGCTCTCAAATTTGTGTTTGGGAAAGTAAGAGAGAGGAAGAACAAGAAAAAGTGATTCAAAAAGTGATTTCTCGGATTGATATAACAGTCTCCCCGCTCGAGCGTGGAAACCCCCGCTCGAGCGCCACTCACAGACTCTCGCTCGAGCGCCCAAACTCCCGCTCGAGCGGCGGATGCACACTCCCAGAAGTTTCTGCAGACAGGTCCCCGCTCGAGCGTCACTCACAACCTCTCGCTCGAGCGGCCAATCCCCCGCTCGAGCGCCCAACACTACACAGGAAATACTGGATGGGTGTATTCCCCGCTCGAGCGCCAAAACCCCCGCTCGAGCGGACAAGCAGCAACAAGGTCCCCGCTCGAGCGTCGAAAGCTCCGCTCGAGCGGACAGGCCAAAATCTGGGCAACTAGTTTTGGTTCCTAAGCTCAACCAACCTGTAACAAACCTGCTCAGCACATCCCACAACTCAAATACAAAGCATGAGAGGATGTAAACAAGATTATAATCAACTACTAACATCTACGGACACAAGTTCGGATCACTGTACAACAAGGGTAAACCCGGGATCGCTATAGTGGTTGTTGAAACTTCTCATGAAATATATTTTACAAACTATATCACATCTAGGTTAATAATATAGGAATTTTTTTCCTTTAGAAATTCAGATGGAAGTTGCATCCATTTCTTTTGTACAAGAAAAGTGTATGCACTACTGTACAAGTCACTACTTGAAGCTACCAAACTTTTTAAATATACAATTTCCCTTATTTATCAAAATATATATATATACAATTTCCCTTGCAACAAACAGAGAAAGCATAAATTGTGATAAATGCAATAACTTTAGAATTTCATGTTCCTAATTAGGTCAAGGATATAGTGACACTGCAATTAGGGCCAACATGATGATTGAAAGAGACTTAAATTTTATCTGCAATTAACATCATGGGTAACAGAAATAAGCCTAACCCAGATAATATAGTTCACTCTAAATGAACATCAAGAAGGCCTTTTTCTATTTGTTTTACTAATTTTATTTGTTTCTTCTGACCCAAACAGTGGTCCCACTTCAATATGATTAAAGCATTCCAAAGACAAATTAATGAACTCATAGAATAATTATAAAGTTGATGCATGTGTTCACAAATTGATATTTTCTCTACATTTTTTTTATTGTTTATTTTTTCGTTTGTTTTGTGGCTTGCATTAAACTTTATGAGAATCACATACTTTTCGACAATCCAATTCCTTTTAAATTTACAATTCTCCATCAAATTTCATTGGATTCCAAACAAAATTGCTTTTTTCTTTTGGGTGCTCTGCTACAAAAAAAGAAGAACATGAGCCGCTTGTTGGGTTTTTGCTCCACATGAGGAGTGGTGTACGTGGAAGAGGAAGTCAAGTAAGGCGGCACCACATTCGGTGGAGTGCAGAACACGAGGAAGCGCCGGATCTGGTGCAGCAAATCTGGCCATGATTTGCGGCCCAATTCGATCTCCGCTGACATAAACCAGGTGTACTTACTTATTCCAAATTCCAAGCTGATAATTTAAAAATATCACCAAACGGTTTTTGAGAGACAGTTTATTTCTTGGACCTAGACTCTTGGGTCGTGAGAGTTTATTTGGTAGAGTTCAAGTCTTATTGGGTACTTCTTGTTGTCTCTTTGAGCTACAGATCCACTGTATATCGTTTACTTTTAGCAATTTATTGCTCACTTGTAAAATATATTTCTTTCTTTTTGGGTGGTGTTAATGCCACGAACAGAACTGTTGGGCACACTATTTTAAAACTTAATCCTCGAAAGACAAAATTGGCATCACAAGTTTTGGGGTCCTCATCTTTTCCTCCTTTTCATCTTCTCCTTTGTCATGGCCTAAAGCTTCCTACACAGCATTTTCTCCGATCATGACTAGTTTGTGATTTTCTTGACCCTTGATCACTGGCATGCCTTCCAACAACGAAGTCAAATCTACCACTACGATCATTTTCATATGACCAGCTCATTTCCAACTTCTTAATCCGGAACCAGATATATTACTACAAAATACATCACTCGCGACAACCACCACAACCTCCTCCAATCATTTTTTTGGCCTTTGATTGAAAGTCTACATACCCAACTCCATCCATCTGTCCCCACCATATTTCTTGCCACCCCCTCAGCTACGAAAGATCCTTCCACAACTCCACTCTCGTACTACTATCTATCTGATGTTCACCATAAACAACACCAAATTCCCAAACCCCACAACAAAGTAACAAGACAACATAAATATATAGAAAAGGGGAAAAATATAGAGTGAAAGAAACAAGAGTAGAGAAAAAAATTAAGCGACAGTAGCAAACATCCATGTCAGAATGCAGATGCAGACTGAGACAAATATGGAAGAAGAACAAGAGATACATCTGCACCTGGCATATCAACAAAAGAACATGGGTTGCTGTGGAGCTGCTGTAGAATAGAGCAATGTGGAAGAGAAGAATAATGACGGCCACAGAAAGAGGAAGAGAGAAAGGAACGCAAAGCAAAGCAGTGTTATCATGGTGCAGAAGAGTGTGAGCAAAAAGTGTTTATTAATAGTTTTGTCCTTTCAGTTCCAAGGCTATTAATGTTAGGGTAAATAAAAATATACCTCCTTAACCTATAACCCATTTGCACTTAGTCCTTCTAAACTTCATAACTCAACAGTTAACCACCTTAAAGTATTATCTTCTTACACTTCAGCCCTTCCGTTAGGATTTTGTTAGGGATTGAAATGAAATCAGGTCATATATGAATCACACGACACACTAGTTGAACTTTTACACCTCATTTGGATTGAGTGATTTGGAGAGGAGAAAAAAAAAAAAGAAATCAGTCACTCGTAATCCTAATAACTTGCTTGGATTACTAAGAAGAAGAGAAATGAGGAGAAATGGAGAGAAATATTTATCTCATAACTCACTTCTTGAATCTCTCCAAGGAAAGAAAGGAAATGGAAAGATTATTAATTTTGTATATTACCAAAATTACCCATCTACCTACATAAGAAATACCAACATAAAGGTTATTTTGCTAAAATAATCTATAAGAATTTCTTTTCTTTTCTTTCCAACTTAACCAAACAAGAGGGAGATAAATTACAATCATTTCTTTTCTTTTCTTTTCTTTCTCTCCTAACTTAACAAATCATTTATTTTCTTTTCTCTGCTAAATATCCAAGCATAGTAATAATGTCCTTAACTACAAAGATAAGAGGGACACATTGCAAATGGGATCACTAAATAATCGCATTATTATCTTAAAAATTCAACAAGTGTGTCATTACGTCACACATTATTTGAATCAATTTAAATTCCTAATAGAATCCTAACAGAACGAGTTAAGTATAACTAGATAATATTTTTTGGTGATTTTGAACTTCAGGGAGACCGTGCAAACAGGTCAGGCCCTTGCTCAAAGCAACAATTTCTTCTTCTTCAAAATTGTTTGTAGTGTTAACCATAATCACCATGTCCATAACCACATAATAATTTTGGTGAATTTTAACGTAACCAGTACCCGTGATGAATCCTCTTTGCCAAAAACCCAAAATATTCATGAAAATTTCAGAGCAAAATGAAATGATTGTATACAACTATGGCCCTGTTTGGGAACTGAATTTTTGGCCCTTTCAAGCTAAAATTCACAAAAAGACAAAATAGACTAAAATAACCAATAAGACAAAATAGCATATCAAATCCATAATCATTTCACTTCTTCTCTTACAAACATCACATCCAGCTACAAAAAAATCCAACAATCTTTCCAAACACAAAAACTTTAGCCTACTAAAATAGCTAACTTCCCAAATGAGGCCTATATATATATAGATAGAGAGAGCAAACTAAACCCTAAACTAAAATGCACAACAAATTATATAATATTAATGGAGAATTGTATTACACACGCCCTATACTCTATGACCAATTTTCTTCTTGGACATTATTTTGAGATCTTTGAATTTGATTTTGATTTTGATTTTGGTTATGACATTTTCTAAGTTATGACTCACAAAATATATTCTGCATACTTTGCCGGTGTGTACCATGATCTTTATCAATATAATACATATTCAAAAAAATAGGGAAGAAGTAATATTGGGGTTGGGGTAGCAAGATGCATACCAGTGACAGAGTAATTGTACTCAGGGGAAGCAAAAAGAATGCTGTCAGCTTCACGAATCTTCTGCCGGAAGGCCTCGACGATTGGTGGAAACGTTCCATTGACCTCGAGATCAGTATTGAGCATTGGTAGTGGAGCTATCTCGATGTACTCAATCTTGATACCGTTTATGGACTCGTTGCATATCTGAATCGCTACACCACCAAATAAATAATACCCAAGTTCCCAATTCAATTCAATTCAATGTAAAACACACACTCACAGTGACACACAAGAGAGAGAGAGAGTACGGAACACCATATGTGTCGTTTTTATTTATACATACCTGAATGGAGGAGGCCTCGATTGAAGGATCCTTTACGGAGAGAACCGCAGAGAGCTGCAACTGTTATCACTGGTTTTGTTGCCACTACTGCTTCCATTCTCTCTCTCTCTCTCTCTCTCTCTCTCTCTAAAGCTCTCCTTCCTTATCGCTCTATCTCTAAAGCTCTCCTTCCTTGCATGTATGCATAGGTAAAGTCCGACGGCTGTTCAAAGATGCTCTCTTCTACAACTAAAAAAAGGAAAATCTTCCTTGCATGTATGCATAGGTAAAGTCTGACGGCTGTTCAAAGATGCTCTCTTCTACAACTAAAAAAAGGAAAATGAAAAAAAGAGAGACTAAGAACCGTTGGATTTTAATCACATCGAACGGTGGAGACTGTTGTCTAATTATGTCCGCCAATACGTGGTAAATTTGTGTTCAATTTGTAGCAAGCTAATAATAATAATAATAATAATAACAACTGTACGGAATGGAAATGTTAACCGTTCTCCATACTCTTTGGGTTCAAGTATTGCATTATTTCAGTGACGTCGTCTAACTTAAGAATAAAATGACTATGATTTATTTGGCAGGTGTGTTGTCGAAACCCATCCAACAGTCAAATTAGCACACTTGGAGAACATCGACAATACTGTCAAACAACATCGACAAAACAACTTAACAGTATTGACGCATACGAATGGTAGGATCTTTCCCTCAACTCTTGATTAGGCCACTTGGCAATCTTTGCCGAGGTACCCTTAGCGCGGTGCTGCGATTCGCCCTTGGCATCGCGCTATTTGCTCGGTCCTACAAGTGCCCATGATAATGTTTGATCGAACTCTTCAGCTCGGTCGCTCCCATGCTCAGCTGAGCCTAATCAAACAAGGACAAATCCTGTCCAAACAGAAAGCTCGATTAAGAACATAAACCCAATTCGACCGAGCTAGAACCTCAACCTAACCCATTTCGGGCTGTTCTATCCCAGATACGCAATTGCCAAATCTGGCCCAAGCTCAAACTAGCTTGCCCCATATGTTCGGCCTAAAACCCCCTCTCAATTGCCCCTTAATCTGTTCTGCTCCAGCATGAATTGGATTACCACAACTAGTCGAGCTAAGTAATCTGCCCAGCTGAAAAGGTTGCATAGTTCAAATCTGACGTCTCAAGGCACACATTACGAATCCCATGCTGCTAGGAGCTCGGCGCAAATTTCGTGCTGCTAGGAGTTCAATGTGCATCTCACGCTGCAAAGAGCTCGGTGCGAATTCCATGCCAGAAACAACCCGGTCTAATCCATTGCTCTGACGCAACGTTTTCTCAGGGGGACACGCGTCGTCATGCTATGATGATGGGCGCAATTCCCCAAGAGGCCTTTCAAATTTTTGGTGCCTCTGCATAGGTACAATACATGTACCCTCTTTGTCTCTTCCACATTTCTCACCACTGTCCACGGTCATCCCAGAGAGAATTCCAAGTCGAGCCAGAGCACCGAGCTTCCATTCTCCACATCTCGAGCTTAAATCAGAGCATTTCCATCGGGGATTCTCCTTTACTGGCGTCGTCAAAGCCTTCCTGTCCGATTAGAACATCTATAGAGGCCCTATCGTGGTGAGTCCCTCTATTTTCCCAAACCCTCTATTGTTGTTCTTCATGCTGTTGAGTTCTTTACCATATTTTTCATGAGTAAAAGATGAAAATGGAGCTTAAAACCACTAAAAAGTGGAATAAACTAGGGTTTTCGGCCATTCCCAGCATTGAATGGCCTCTGCAGCGATTTTTCCTCACCCAGTTCATCCTCTAGGACGAACACAGGAAGAACTGGGTCCAACCAGGCTAAAAACCATAATTTTATCCAACATTATAACTCAACCGGGTGAACTTTGTGTTTGTCATTATTCGAAGAACAAACCAGGCTAGGAACCATAGTAACTTAGGGCGGCCGCGCGGCCGAGCTAAATTCTGTTTCGCTCGTGTGGCTGAGCTAAAACCCAGCTAGGTATACAACCGAGCAACACTTCGGCTCACTGATGACCGAGTTAATACCCAGCTCCTCTGAATGACCGAACTGCCGTTTGTACTCAAATTTGAATTTCCACTTATGCAGAATCCTAGGAGACCAGACACACCAACATAAGCACTCTCAAAGATCGAGCAATCGCTTCTTAATTTCGACGAGTATGCTCTGTCGACCAAATCACACAGGCCTACATGGAGCAATAACACTTCCTAGTAAACACGCCGGGCGCCCTAGCCGAGTTCCGCCAGAAGTATGGCATTCCTGCCGACGTGCACTTTGAGCTCAGCAAAGAGAGGGCAACCCCTTGGGATAGTTTGGATCCCTGCCCCTTTATCGTGTTGTCTATTATTGAAGGGCGACTCTGCTTCCCAGTTCAACCATTGATGTGCGAGTTCTTAAGACACACCAGGCTGTGCCCCACCCAAGTCCCCCACCAACACCTTTCGCATAATAAACGGCGTCACCGAGCTAAATTGTCAGCTCAACTTGAACTTAGGCCTAGCCAAGATACTTCGCCAATACACGCTCGATCATACCAGCTACGATTTCAATTGGTATCTTAAAGTGAGACTAGGCAGAGAGCGCTTAGTGACCGGTACTCCAGATAAAGATCTTCATGACGACAATTTTTTATAGGTATTTGGTAACTATGAGACTACTAATGTGCCCAGCTGGTACATTAGCAAAGGGAAAGGTTCAATAAGTAAGCTAGCTTAACTAATTGTTCAATTTCTCTTGCTCATGTTCTGCCAAGCTAACAAGCTTCTTTTTGTAGGTGTCACCGAGATCCAAGCACTATATTCATACACCGACGAAGAGGCTGTAAGAGCCGTGCTACGATATAAAAATTGTAGTTGCAGCGACTTGCTCGGTTACGTACCAAGCTACAGATATTCGGCCAAAAGAAAGAGCCTTTCCCCCTCTAGATTCAAGCCTTCCAAACGTCCCTTTTATTCGCGTAACTAAGGAAGAAAACATAGCCAAAAGAAACAGAATCAAGAATCTGATCACGGCTACCTCCCAGGAAATACCAAGCAACATCCTTCCACCTGCCCCAATAGTCGGTCAAGGTTCAGCAACCGTGCTGACCTTGGCCTCTGCCACCCAACCATTTGGTACTCAATCTCGCCGGGCTGGGAAAAGGGCTCGCTCGGCCGATCCTTCGATTAAGTTAAAGGCCGAGCTCAATGCCAAGCATGTCGCCACCGAGGTCTAGCCAGCTCCTACCTGGCAGCCAAAATTGAAGTCCCGGGAAAATCTCATCTCAGCCGATGCTTCCGTCAAGGGGGACAAGGAACACCTTTTTAATTTTGACCTTTCCAAGTCCCTACTTCTGCCAGAAGACATGGTCGAGACCAAGCACATGTCGGACACTTAGATGATCAAGTCCGCGATAAAATCCATGACAAGGGTAAGCTTTTTAATAAAAATGTCTAACTGTTTGCTCGGTCTTGCTTTCTAACCCTTTCTTTTTGTAGGCAATTTAGAAGACCCACATTGTCATGGACCGGGTTATGACCCTGCGCCATAAAGTGGCTGAAGTCACCGCATGGGACAAGTATCTTGAGACCGAGCTAGCACAGACCAAAGCTTCTTTGGAGTTGGCCAACACAGAGAACGCCCGGCTCGTCGATCAACTTTCCATCGCCGAGCAAGAGAGAGGTGCGACGCGAGCTGAGCTGGAGGCATTGAAAATGGAAAAGTTTGAGGCTGTGAAGGAGGCTGAAGACCAAGGCTTCAAGGATGCCGAGGAAAGCTACACCAAGCAAGTCAAGGTGACCAAAGACATCTTCTTCCAATCTGGCTGGAAGGTCGCTTACGAGAAGCTTGATCATGGTCCTTCAACCGAGGTGTTTACCGCTCGTTCCACTTACTTCCTGCTGAGCTACATGGTTTCATACATTGAGAACGTCTTCAACGCTCTGCAAGAAAAGGAAGCTGAGGAGGAGATGGAGGTCCTCGCTTCTAATCTCAGCGTTGAATTAGACGATATTGCAACCGAGCAGGAGGGAGCTGCTCCGACCGAGCAAGAGAGAGTTGCTGCAGCTAGGCAAGAGAAAGCTCTCAATGACGACTTTGCAGACAATTTATTCCCCATTGTTTGACTTTTTTTTTTGAGGGGGGAACATTGTAACCGGGTTATCTACCCCACATTTTGTACTTGAATTTCTAAATCAATGAAATTTGTTAACTTTTTTTCATCTGTGATTATACATAATGCATGTTATTCTTTGAGTTGTGCAGCATCATCGCGACATTGAACACAACATAAACAAATTTGGCCGAGCAAAATCAGCTCGGCAAAGAGCCTTAAGGCGAACAAAATAGCAACCCGTTTTGCTGAGCAAAATCAGCTCGGCAAAGCACTTTAGAGTCGACTAAAGCATCAACTCATTTGGCTGAGCATAATCAGCTCAGCAAAGAGCACTAAGTTGAACAAAACATTAACTTATTTGGCAGCAAAAATCACCTCAGCAAGAATCTTAGAGTTGAGCAAAACATTAATTCAATTTGCCGAGCAAAATCACCTCGGCAAGAATCTTGGATTTGAACAAAACATCAACTCAAGTTGCCGAGCAAAATCACATCGGCAAGAATCTTGGAGTTGGACAAAACATCAACTCATTTTGCCAAGCAAAATCACCTCGGCAAGAATCTTGGAGTTGAACAAAACATCAACTCATTTTGCCGAAAAAAATTATCTTAGCAAGAATCTTGGAGTTGAACAAAATATCAACTCATTTTGCAGAGCAAAACCAGCTCGATAGCTTGTTGTCCCTTGTCAATGGCGATCCATCAGAAAATTAAAGGAAGTATAACAATTTTTCAAGTGATATGAACCTTTATTTCCATCACATACAAATTTTTAGCAAGATTGAAAAAAATATATCACAGAATGGAGGGGTTATATTGAAAGCTAGGTTAAAAGTAAAACAACTTTAAATTTGCCGTGTTCCAAGGCCCGAGTATGACTTTGCTGTCTAAATCCTCCAGATAGTATGCCCTTTTTCCTGCTAAATTGGTTATCTTGTAAGGTCTCTCCCAATTTGGCCCCAATTTTCCTTTGCCTAGAATTAAGGTGTTGCCCATCACCTTTCGCAAGACCCAATCCCCAATTTTGAATTGTTTGGGATGAACTGTTTTGTTATACTTCTTGGACAGTTCTTGTTAGTATGCTGCGGCATGATTCAGCGTCTTTTCTCTTCGCTCTTTTGTGAGGTCTAACTCCAAAGCGATTGCTTCTTCGTTTAAGTCCGACTCAAAATTTTCACTTCAGATGATGGGCATGCCAATCTCCAGTGGGATGAATGCCTCCATGCCACATGTCAAGGCAAACGGCGTCTCTCCTGTCGAGCGTCTTGGCGTTGTTTGGTAAGCCCAAAGGACATTTGAGAGCTCTTCGGTCCATTTTCCCTTTGCTTTCTCCAGTCGCTTCTTTAACCCATCCAAGATGGTCTTGTTTGATGCTTCAGCTTGGCCATTAGATTGAGGGTAAGCTAGCGTCAAATTGTAGAATTCTATATTTAATTCCTCGCAGAATCCTCTAAATAACTCTCCATCAAACTGGGTGCCATCGTTGGATATCAATGCCTTGGGGACTCCGAACCGCATTATCACATTTTGCCAGACAAATTTCTTCACATCCTTCTCCTTGATAGTCGCCAAAGGCTTAGCTTCTACTCATTTTGTGAAGTAGTCTATTGCAGCGATGAAGAACTTGCGGGTTCCCGGTGTGGTTGAGAGTGAACCTACTATGTCCAGCCCCCACATTGTGAACAACCAAGGACTTGTAAGGGAAAGTAATTCTCTAGCCGGTTGATGAATCTGTTGTGCAAACTTCTGACACTTTTCACACTTTCTCACGTACTTTTGAGCATTGGCCTGCATGCATGGCCACCAATATCCTTGTAAAATAGCGCGATAAGCCAAAGATCTTTAGTCGATGTGACTTCCACACATGTCTTCATGAATTTCAAAAAGAAAGGTTTCAACTTTGCTCGGGTGAATGCATTTCAAGTAACACCCTGTGAAGGACTTCTTACACAAGGTGCCAAATGGAGAGAGCCAAAATCTTTCAAACTTGGCCTAGATTTTGTTTGTTTCCTTCTTGTCAGTAGGCAGAACTCTATCCTTGAGGAAGATTATGATGAGGTCTATCCAAGAGGGTCCTAATTCGATCAGTAAAGGTCTAGGTGTCGATTTGTTGGCCATAGATGCCAGGCCGGCTAACTTATCCTCCCGATTGTTCATTTCACGGTTAATTTGTTCAACTATAACTGCTTGAAACTTCTTGAGCTCCTCTCTTACCAGGGTCTGGTACTTGGCCATTATGTCGTCCTTGGCTTCATATGTTCCAGATACTTGGTTGACAACGAGTTGAGAGTCGTTGTAAACCATTAGTTTGGATGCCTTTAGCTAAAGTGCACTTTTTAGTCTAGTTAGCAACGCCACGTACTCGGTCTCATTGTTAGATGCTGGGAACCCGAGTGTGAATAAATGTTCTATCGTTAGACTATCTGGCGAGATCAAGATGATACCCAGTTCGGCGCCATGCTTGTTTGAAGCGCCATTGATGAAGAGTTTCCACATTTCACCAACATGAAGTTTCCAACATTTTGAAGGATCTTGAGATTTTTGGAGAGCCAAGTGTTCTCCGTCTTTATTGCTCGGCTCAACAATTCTTACTTCGAGCACGCCATTATTGATTACAACTTGTATGACCTTCTCCCCCTTTGCGATGCGTTGTTGGGTCCAACAGATTATCCTGTTATTTCCAAACCCATTAGCGCATTGCTAGGTCCTACTTGTACAACGGGTAGGTTAATGGCTCGACGCATAACATCCGCGATGCCATCCTCGTTCTGCTTGGTTGGTGGTTCGAGATAAGTTAGAGTGGGAGTTGGCTGCGCTACTTCCGCAGTGCCAACCTCTGGTTATCCGGTTGCATCGGTGAGATCCACCGGGCAAATTGAGTAAGTTCTTGGTGAAAACTATGCGACGAGGTCGGCCAATGCTTGGGCTTTGATGGCGGTTATGGGCTAAAATTTGATGTCAAACTGCCCTAACTCGACCGCCCATTTCAATATTCGACTGAAGAAGTCAGGCATTTCAAACAAGACTTTTAATGGAAATTTCGTTAGCACAACGATCGTGTGCATATGAAAATAATGTGCCAACTTCCTGGAGACCATCATTAATGCTAAGGCAAGTTTTTCGAGGGGCAAGTATTTCTGCAGGGAGTAAGGTTTTGCTCACATAGAAAATCGGAAGATGCTGTATGCTTTCTGCCCTGACAAGCACTGCACTGATGGCATGCTGAGAAACGGCCAGATAGAGGTAGAGTTCTTTACCTTGCTTTGGTGTGACAAGGAGTGGAGCAAAAGACATGTATGTCTTTAGCTCGGCCGATGCTTTATCACATTCTTCATCCCATGAAAACTTCGACTTTAGGGCTTAGAAGAAAGGGCAGCAACGATCTGATGACTGACTTATAAATTTGTTAAGCATGGCTACCATCCCGGCAAGATGTTGCACGTCCTTTGCCAAATTTGGCTATTTCAACTTTTGTATAGCTTTGATCTAAGATGGATCCGCCTCAATCCCTCAGTTTGTTACCAAGAAACCCAAAAACTTCCTGATCCCATGCCGAAGGCGCACTTCGATGCTTTGAGGCGCAACTTATGCCTCTTAAGGATTGTGAACATCTCTGCTAGATCGGTCAAGTGGTTGAACTCATTCTTTCTTTTAAACAATCTCCTTGGTGTCATAAGAGAAGTAATCTCCTAGTTAGGCTCGTACATGGCAATTTGAGGGTAACCGCGTATGCGTCCAAGAAATTGAGCCTATTGTGTCCGGTCGTAAGGTCAACCAGTTGATCAATTCGGGGCAATATGAAGTTATCTTTGGGGCAGGCTATGTTGACCATCTTGTAATCGATGCAAACTCGCCACTTTCCATTCTTCTTCGGTACAATGACCGTGTTAGAAATCCACTGAGGGTAGTGCACCTCTTGGATTGTCCCCGCTTCCAGTAAGTTCTCAACTTCTTCTGCTACCACCTCGGTGTGATGAAGTACTAATCGCCTTGTTCTTTCTATGACTAGTCGGGCGTCAGGGAAAACATTGAGTTGGTGGCAAATAAAGTTTAGGTCAACGCCAGGCATATCGTAAGGCGTCCATGCAAACACTTCGATATTTGCCACTAAGAAGTTTACAATTTCTAATCTCTTTTGGGCTGTCAAGAATGACCCTAGCAGAAAGAATTTACTCAGATTGCTTTATTTGATTTTCACTTCCACTAAGTCCTCAATAGCCTTTTCTTTAGCATTTTTGCCGACGTCGTCTAGGACCTTCTGATCTTCTGGTCCTTCGATCATTTGCACAAAGCCTTTGGTAGCTTGACTTTCATTTATAGCCACGAAACATTGCTTGGCCATGACTTTATCGCCCCATATTTCTTTTATCATCCTAGTGGCAAAAGGAAACCTCATCACTTGGTGATAAGTTAATGCCACCGCTTGCATGGCATGAAGTCATCCTCTGCCCAAGATCAAGTTGTATGTTGAGGGTACCTTCAACACCGAGAATTCCACTTTCTTGATGACATATCCCGCTTTGACTGGCAAGATGATCTTTCCTATCGGCCATTCTAGTTGCGAGTTAAAGCCAACCAATGGCAGGTTACTGGGGCTAAGTCCCAGTCATCCAATTTGAGCTTCTTGAACGCGTCATAATACATTATTTCAACCAAGCTGCCTTGGTCAATCAAAATGCGTTTAATGTCGAAGTCTCTGACGCGTAGCATGACCACCAGTGTATCATTGTGTGGGGTTTGAATTCGTTCTAGATCTCTACTTGAAAAGCTAAGGATATCTGTCACTTTGATCTTTCCTTTCTTCACAGTAGGTTGGACAGATAGAACTTCCCTCATGTGCTCTCCTTTTTTGATCATCCCCCTGAGCTTACACACCCGTGTTGGCTTGATGATTCCATGGATTACATTGATTATGCCTTAGGAAGGTGCGTCTAAAGTGGCCAAACTGTTAGGTTGGGCTTGAGCTTGGAGTGCGGCATTGACGCGCCCCTATCAATGTAACGATCCAGGTGGTTGGTTGCTACTAACTCTTCTAAATGTTGTTTCAAAGGTACACAGTCTTCTAGGCGGTGCCCACACTCATCATGGTAGGTGCAACGATACCTCGGATTGAAGCATTTTTGTGCATCTCCCAGCTTAGCCGGCCACCAGACATATGTCTCATCACGGATCTCGCTAAGTATGTAGTAGATTAGGATTTTGAAGACCATAGTGATGCCTGTTCAGGCGTTCAGTTTTCTCTTGGGGTCATCCATGGCATCGCGGGGGTAGTTAGCCCGGTTATTGTTACGATCTTTATCTCGGTTGTTGCGGCTTGCACCACGATTCTGTTCTGTTTCACAATTGTTTGGACGGCTTGCCTCCTGTCTGATTGCGTGAACCTTTTCGGCCACCCTTTTGTCTGCTGCTACCGGATTCACCTTCATGGTAACCGTGGTCATATCATTCTCAACTTGGATGTGCTCATTGATATGCTGCATCAACAGCTTCATAGTCGTCGATTAGCTCATGGTGAGCGAGTCTTTGAGTCTATGTCCGACTGGGAGACCGCACTTATATTGGGTGATTACTAGGTTTGTTGGGTAATCAAGAATCGCGCTGAATGTTTCTCAATACTTGGCATTGTACACCCTCAAAGAGTTGCCCGTTTCCATCTTAATTCTCAGAAGGTAGTTGACTTCCTTAGGAGTTTTGTTGTTTGTTTTGAATTATGTCATGAATGCTTCCGCCAATTATTGCCACTTCTCGATACTCTTCTCCAACAGCCTCTCAAACAATTTTAGGCCCAACTCATCCAAACTCAATGGAAAAATAAGGTACATCATTGCATCATTTCGCCTATGTCCAGCCATAACCTGCCAAAAGTGGCTTACGTGCATGTATGGATCGATTTTTCCATCATAGAGCGTGAACTTGGGCTAGTGAAAGCAAGTGGGGAGCAATGTGGTCTCTATCTCTATGGAAAAATGGGTGGTGCTCAGCCTTGCCAACTTCGTGTCTGGTGGTGCGTGTGATGGCAGGCGTGGTGGCGGCATTATGACTTCTTTACTAATTCGTCCTTTGGGAGGCCAACCGCTGCAACACTGGCACCCTCAGTGCCTCTCACCGATGCACTTGTTCCTCCAACACATCTTTTAGATCTTCTGACTGATCGAAATACGAGTATCTTGATGTTATTGACGGACATGAAAGATGATAGCTACTGTCTTAAGTGCGAAATACCCTCGCTGGTACAATGGAGTCGTCAGCTCTGAAGCTCCTTGTAATGGATAGTGAAAAAGTTTGACATCTGTTCCAACTGCCAGAACGGTGGGATTGCGCACGCTCACTGTGGTTTCCTACTCTAGCAATGCCTTTTCCCTTCAATTGGCATTTCACGGCTTCCATCTCCGTTGCCATCTTTCTAATGATGGTATCTTGATCCCTCAGCTTGCTTTCCAGGTTCTTAACATGTGATTCTCGCCGTTGGCGATGTCCTTCTGGGATCAATAAGCATCCAGAACTCCTTCCGTGTTTGTCTCACGCGTCTCTGGAAGGCCCTCACGTGGAGGTTCCCAGACCAGCCATCGTCGGAACAACGGACAAGTCATCACGATGTCGAACTGACTCTGGAGTAATGCCATTGATGGCGGACTTTGGAACGTCGTCATTGTTCATCATGAAAAGTGGTTAGAAAAGCTTGGAGAACAAGGTTTTGTTTGTCGGATTCCCACAGACGGCGCTAATTGTACAGGGAGGAAATATTCATCGCTCTTCGTACTCCTTGGGTCCAAGCTTCACGTTTCTCCGAGTAACATTGTCCAACTTGAGAACAAAATGATGGTAAGCTATCCAGCGGGTGTGTTGCCGAAAAACCCCTCCGACGATCAAATTAGCACACTTGGAGAAGAAAATGGAGCCAAAAAAAGACAAAAGAGAGATAGCTCTGATAGCAAGAATTCTAGACCTATTGCATGGAGGCACTGCATAGTTTATATAGTTTCTGCGTGCACCACTCTGCTCGTCCTTTCTTGGACACGTAGATGTACTATCCTCTCTTCATCTTACACATGTGTATGTGACAATACTGCCAAACAACATTAACAAAACAACTTTACGGTATTGATGCGTACGGATGGTAAGATCTTTCCCTTAACTCCTGATTGGGCCATATGGCAATCTCTGTCGAACTACCCTTAGCATGGTGCTGCGATCCGCCCTTCGAACTGCGTTATTTGCTTAATGCTATCAAGTGCCCATGATAATGTTTGACCAAACTCTTCAGCTTGGTCACTCCTATGCTCAGCTAAGCCTAATTAAACAAGGACAAATCCCATCCAAATAGAAAGCTTGGTCAAGAACAAACCACAATTTGACCAAGCTAGAACCTCGGCCTAACCCATTCTGGGTCATTCTATCACGGGTAGGTAATCCCTAAATCTAGCCTAAGCCCAAACTTGCTCAGCCCATATGTTCGGCCTAAATCCCCGTCTCATCTGACTATATCCTTCTTAGCTTCGATCACCCCTTCTCAACCCTTCACATCACGTTGTCATTATCCCCTTACACTGGTTTCAATTATTATCTCATCGTTCCCACCTCCCAAAGCCTCCATAAATTCTCTCATCATTATCACTCATCAATTTACTAGTTTACTGCAAGTTGAAGCCTGTGTATTGATCTTGCTTTTCTTGCAAGGCATATATCACAAGTATGATTTCCATAACTCTATTCATCTTTGATTGCTTTTACTTGTTTTACGCTTTCACCATTCTTTTCTACTTTCTTCATGGCTTATATATTTTGGGCATGTGTTAATTACATATGTTCTCTCTAGGAATTTACTTAAAATCTAGGGTTTGAGAAGGAAGAGGATGGAGAGAAAGAAGAAGAAGAAGAAGAAGAAGAATAAGGAGGAGGAGGAGGAGGAGATAGGGCAGATGGCGGCAAAGGGAGGGAAGGGAGCGGTGGATGATTGGAAAATGGTGGTCGGCGTGTGGAAGCAAAAATGGCGACAGAGGAAGAAGTACGAGAAATACAACAAAATGTCTTAAGGGCATATATCTTTTCAAGGCCAGGGCATTGAGTACAAGTAAATAGAACACTATCCAAAACAGGTAACTCGGTAGCTGTAAGCAAACAACATATCAAAATGAGATTATGTGCTCCATCAAAATCTCCACTAGCTCCTTAACGGGGTGGAGACACATCATCATGACCTGTCTAATGTTTGTCTATAAAAGGAATGAGCAATGACGCTTAGTAGAAATAAACTTAACAATGTATATAAATATTTGATATGATTTTGGTCATGCTAATGTAGGTGCCATGCTAAAAATCCATAGTTTTCTCTTTTTAAAGAATGATTCTCCATGCATAAGTGTTAAGTCAAATCCAACATAACCAATGGGGGAATAAATACGCATTAGAAATCCCAAGGTAAGAGCCTAAAAATACATACATATAGATTTTATATATCAAAATAGTCCCATATTGATCAATTTTGGCATGGAAGGGCAATTAGGCAACTAAAGCATATATTTTTTCACATTTATTGGCCTCAAGTACGAATAGGTAGTTGGACACCTAGAAAATATTTCCCACATTTATCTAGCATCAAGCATGCGATAGGACAGTTGGACATTTGACTCCCCGCGTGGGTACTGTGGGATGCCCCTAGGTACCCGAGCGTGTCCGACAGTTCGGACCCTCAATGTTCAATCCAGTCTCATGAGTGCAATTTGAAACATAAATAAGGGTCCAGATCCAAAAATCTTATAGAAAATCCATTAATCTCAATATTTGCTAGAAATGGACTGGATCACTAGATCTTAGAGTCACTACCTAATCTTTTAGGAAAACTAGAAAACCTATGACTTATGCCAAAAGCCATTGTTCGTTACAACCAAAGATGCCTCGGTTCGGAATCGTAGGTTATGAGGGGGAAGATCATTAATTGAGCACCCCATTCGCCCAATCAAAGGATCAGTCTCTATTAAACCATGATATGAGTTTTATAGACAATATATGCTCATGTTCCGATTATTGTTAATGCTAAGATTACTATGTAAAGCAATCAAGTATAGACTATGTCATTTACTTTGAAACATTTTGATCCCATGCATTTTAAAAGAGTTTTTGGAAAATGTACAACCCAAATAAAATTGAGCTCACAAGCATAATAATCAATACTATTCTAATCTAAGCGACACAACCTCCATCCATTGACAATCATAAAGATAGATAAATTAAGCAAATAACAGCATGGTAAGATGCTAGACATAATAAGAAAATAATGCATATGCGAGATGCTAAAGCTATAAATGCTCATGTAGTATTTACTCGCATCTGGCAAAAAGATGAACAAAAATGTTAGCAAAATATGCATGATCTTAGAAGCAAAATACTAATGCAATACATACATAAGAATGCTACTAAGGACTCGGCTACTAACACATGGCACGTGGATTATCTCAAAGCATGAGACAGCACACAAAATCACATAAGAAATGATAAGCCCACAAATGCAAATGAGCCGAATCTAGATGCATGAAATATGGATGCAAGGCATGGATATTGTTAGACTTATTTATTTTGATGATTTATTTAATTATATTTTAATTTATTTGAAAGAGAAAAATAGAATTCAAAATTTATTTTGATGCCTTATTTAATTATGTTTTAATTTATGTGAAAGAGAAAAATAGAATCCAAAATTTATTTTGATGATTTATTTAATTATATTTTAATTTCTTTGAAAAAGAAAAATATAATCCAAAATTTATTTTGATGATTTATTTAATTATGCTTTAATAGAATCCAAAATTTATTTAATTATGTTTTAATTTATTTGAAAGAGAAAAATAGAATCAAAATTTATTTTGTCTAATTATTTCTCACCTAAACTTTTATCCTAAATATTGTTTGAATGTATTTAATATTTGCTTAAATCAAGAGTTCATTTCAACCAAAAAATAATCCCCAAACCAGAGGTTCAAACAGCCCAAAACAGAGGTTCAAACAGCCCAGCACAGCAGCAGGCCAAAAGGTTCAAGTGGAAGATATTCAAATTAGTAATGATGGAGTGGAAGATATTCAAATTAGTAATGATGGAGTGGAACATATTTAAATGAATACAACAACTATAAACGGCTATAAGTTTCATTATATATACCAAAGCCTCTAATGTAAACAAGTTAAAAAAAAAAAAAAAAAAAAAAACTAGAAAATATTCTTTGATCTATAATCACTCACATCTATTCTCTGAGAAATTCTCTGAGAAGTGTTCTTCAATTTTTGTTTACATCCTCTTTCAGAAATTATACACTAAGATGTATAGCTTTAAGCTTATCTTTCCTGTACAAAAAAATCAGAGCTTCATTTTTATATCTATCTTTGAGAGATAATTCTTGTAGTTTTATGTGAAAGCAAAAACACATTCTTTTCAACCTTGTAAGAGTGTAGTACACTCAGTGTTCTTGACTTAAAAAGTCTGTGTAAAATCTTTGGAGGATTGCTCCATTTATGAAAAGGTTGCTAGCACCCTGTGAAGGTAGAGTATAGTGAAAAATCTCAAGTGAAACTTGAGGAGTGGACATAGGCCGAGTTGAAGCCGAACCACTATAAATTTGTTTGCCTCTCTCTCCCTTATCTCTTTATTTTATTTAAATTGTCATAACTATATTTCACATTTTCACTGTGCTAAAATCATTAATTGACATAGTTGTTAGAATACTTGTTTTAATTATTTTTATTTCATTAACTATATTTATCTATTGTGCTAGTCATAATTTTTATTAGGGTATTATTATTTTTATTTGTAAAAACCTAATTCACTCCCCCTCTTAGATTGTCTTTTGGGTAACAATTAGTATCAGAGCCTAGACTCTTGTTTTAGATTTAACCATCTGGGAGTTTCGATCCATGACAACCTTAGCTGAACGACAAGCCACAAATAGGTCACCATTGTTTGACGGAAACAACTATAGTCATTGAAAGGATAAGATGACCCTCTACAAGCCACTGATTATGCCATGTGGATTATTGTCACCAAAGGTCCAAAAATTCCTACCAAATTAGTAGACAATATTAGTGTACCTAAAACTGAAGATGAATGTGATGAGAGGGATCATAAATTATTGTAAGCCAATGCTAAAGCCAAACTCACCCTTGTTTGTGGATTAGACTCTAAGGAGTATAATAGAATTTCAAGTTGTGATTCGGCAAAAAAAATTTGGGACAAACTTGAGGTGATGTATGAAGGTGCAAACCATGTGAAAGAATCTCATATTGATATACTTGTTCATAGTTAAGAATTATTTAAAATGAACTCTAATGAATCTATTTCAAGTATGTTTACTAGATTTACTGATATTGTAAACTCTTTGAAATCTATTGGCAAAACTTATATTAACAGTGAGTTAGTGAGAAAAATTCTTAGGTGTTTACCAAAGAATTGGGAAGCAAAGGTCACGGCCATTATAGAAGCCAAAAATCTCTCCACACTTCGATTGGATGAGGTTATGGGTTCCTTTATGACTCATGAGATCACCATGAAAGGACATGAGGATGTTAAAAACAAAAAGAAAAGTGGAATTGCATTCAAAGCCTCATCAAATCAAGAAGAACATGAAAACTCCAGTGAGGATGAAAGTTATGCCATGTTTAGTAGAAATCTCCAAAAGCACTTCAAGAAAAATAATTATGGCGAAAGAAGACCTTTCAAGAAAAAGTACAACAAAGATAACAAGAAAGAGCCTATTATTTGCTATAAGTGCAAAAATCCTGGACATATGAAGATGGATTGTCCAAAATTGAAGAATCATGGAAAAGACTACAAAAGAAACAAAAAGGCTATGGTAACAGCTTGGGGAGAAAGTGAAGATGAAAGCTCAAGTGATGAAATTGAAAATGAAGTAGCCAACTTATGTCTCATGGCTTTTGAAGATGAAGACTCTACTCAAAATGAGGTAACTACTCTTTATGAAGAACTTGAAAGTGCATTCCATGAACTACAAGATGAATTTAGAAAAGTTTATGCCAAAAACAATGTGTTGAAGAAATCTGTTGCATCTTTATCTATTAATGTAGAAGAATTAAAGGAAGAAAAAATTGTTTTGAAAAATGATTTTAATACTATCTCTAATGAGAAAACTACTTTAAAAAATAATATTGATGATTTAACAAAAACACTTGAAAATTTTGTAAAAAGTAGAAATAATCTCAACATGCTTCTTGGAAATCAAAGATGTGTTTTCAGTAAAGCGGGCATTGGAAATGACCCTATTAAAAAATAAAAGAATCTTAATACAATTTTTGAAAAGGCACCTCTCATGACTCACTCTCATATTACTTGCTATTATTGTAGAAAGAAAGGCCATTATATATCTTCTTGTCCATTCAAAAATAATATAAACATGGGAATTAAAAAGATTTGGATTGTTAAGGGATCTAACAAAACTAACCAAGAAGGACCCAAGAAACTATGGGTACCAAAAACCAACACTTGATTGTCACATTGTAGGTTTGCTTTAAGTCCAAAGCTAAAAAAGGGAAGTGGTACCTTGATAGTGGATGTTCTAGACACATGACCGGAGATAAATACTTTTTTACTACACTGTCATCCAAAGATGGAGGCTTTGTTACTTTTGGAGACAACAAGAAAGGAAAAATCATCGGTATTGGTAGTATCGGTATTTCTCCTAACCCTTCTATTGAACATGTTTTACTTGTTGATGGACTTAAGCATAATCTACTTAGTATTAGTCAATTATGTAATAAAGGTAATCAAGTTATTTTTGATAAATCACATTGCACAATTGAAAGCACAAATGATCATAAAGCTTTATTCATTTGTAATCGTCACGATAATGTTTATGTTTTTCGTCTCAATTATGTGATAAACAGGGTTTTCCAGATTTTCTGTCTAGTCGGCCAAATAAACGTTACAACCAACAAATATTCCATACAGTGAGACCATTTATTTGTCCGGCCAGATGACTTTTCCAAAGGATACTCATCCTTTCTACCCCTTCCTATAATGAGGATGATCAAGGAAGATGTAGATAGGCTTCATTCATCATACCACAACAAAAGATGCTACATAATACGTACAAAAGCTATTAAATGAAAAAAAAAAAACTAATATGTGAATGAATTGAAACTAAAAGAAAGTCAAACCTAAAGAGATAGATGGAAACCTGCATGCATCTCTTTGTGAACAAGGGTAAATCAATACCCAGTTCTGTGTTATTAATTGGAGAGAGTAGATTGCTACCCCTTCCTAAGGGAGAAGCTTAGGCAAGAGATTGCATCATCCAGAGTAATTGGAAACTTATCCTCTTACTCATGGAATATGTATTCAACATCCATTTCCATGCTCATAGTTGATTGAGAAGAGAGTTTCCAACACTTTTGATAAGGAATCTTTCACCTAGACTTTAAAGAAAACAAGGAGAACGGGAGAGATAGTAAAGGATCACTCAAAGGACTCCATGAAACAATCACAAATACCCATTAGGATTGAGTATTAGTTGAATCACATGAGCCAAAACACTTGGATGATGAAAAAGAGATAAGAAAATTGCATGAAAGTAAAAAGAGATTACACTACAATGCTATGGATGGGTGGCAAAGCCCTCCGCATCCCAAAGCTAAGAGAATTACATGCTAGAAGAGTTACATGAAAATAAAGAAGAGATTACACCACAATTTTATGGGTAGGTGGCCAAGCCCTCCACAGCCCAAGGAAAATCACATGCTAAAGCAACAAAAACTATGGAAAATAGGAGAAAAAAGAGAGAAAAAGATGAGAAACTCTACCTTTCAAAGGAAAGGAAGAGCTTTTAGCTGTCAAACCTCCTTCTAACATCCTCAAGGCTCTTAGAAATGGCTTAAACCCTTAGCAACATGCTCCAAGAACAAGCTTTAATGGTGTTTGGGTTGTGTATCAATCAAAAGAGAGGTGGAAGAGATGAATGGCTTTGAGTTGGGGTGGTGAGTTACCCAAGACAAGTAGGCTGGAGCTCTAACTTCTCAAAGACAATTCTCCTCTCTTGCAAATGAACCCAAGAGATGAAGTTTATAGAGTTTTGGCAAAAAATATTTGAAAATATGGACAGGTGGCTTTTCCATGTGCATGGAGCTGACTTTCTCGAAAATACTCTGTTTTCCAAACAAAACAGTCCGCCAGCACCTATTTCATCCAGCCAACCACTTTTCATCCGACCGCAAGTTTTATGTACGAGCAAATGGAAAAGTGTACGACCAGACCAAATCTTGTACGACCATACTGTTTTGAAGAGAAAATAAGGTTTTTCCAGAGAATTACCCTTCTTTCCACTCATTTCCACTTTGTTCTTTGCTCAATTTACTGAAAAATATATAACACTTGAAGTTTAAAATGTGAGCTTCAGAACAATGTAGAGTTTTTTGGAACTACACGACCAAAACATTGGAAAAGGGTTTTGAATAAGTCTAAAGTAGTTTGGCCAAAACAGGTGTGAGGTTGGGATTAAAGCTTGTACCTGACTCTCCTGCTGAGGAATTCGTAAGATAGCAGATTCCAATTTTCATCATCGAGTGTTTGGAAGGAAGCTCCCAAGTCTTAAGGCCAGTCAAAATGGGGTTTCTACAAGTGCCAATATAGTACTCAACCCATTTTCCAAAATCGACTTTACTACCCGGATTTACTGCGCTACCTATCCCCTTTCTTGGACTCATCACTTTCCAAAATAATATGCCATTTCAAGTTCAAAACCATGTGATGCTAATGAAATGCGTGAGTTACAAATGTTTCAATTTGCCTAAGGTTCAATTCAATTCTATAAGAAATAATCTCAATCACTTATTCTCAACAATTTCCATATCATCAGCAATTTTAACGTAAATCTGAAAGTTATACCATTTCAATGTTTCCATGTGCTCCAACACAATATAAATTTCAATTTCACTATAAAACATTACCAGGTTTCAAAAGCCTTCTTTTAAACAAATCTCAAATCTAGGGTTTCACAAAAATTAGGGGTTTTCTTCATTTCCTTCACCAAACATTTTCAATAATCGATTATTAACCATTAACGTGCACATATACTTAAAAAATTTCAAAAACTTGATTGAAAACTCCATTATTACACAATAAAATCTTTTGATCAAAATCTCTAATTCATAGGTCATCATAGCTAAGAAATTACCACACAATCACATCAAAACATAGATATACAAAGGTAGGAGTATTCCTACCTCAAAGTAGAGAATGGATGAACACCTAAAAGTCGATGGTGACAAAATGCAATCTATTGGGCTCAAAACGTTTCTCTCGACATGCTCTAACTTTTGGCCTTAAGGGCTATGGGTATATTTTGCCTAAAAGTAGATGAATCTAAAGCTTGAAAAGCTTAAGGGTTCAAAAATAGCAGATTGAAGTGTGTGTGTGCGTGTGTGTGTGTGTGTGAGTGAGAGAGAGAGAGAGAGAGAGAGAGAGAGAGAGAGAGAGAGAGTGAAAACAAAATCAGCTTTTTCGTGCATTGAAGATCTTTTATGGTGGGGACATCGCGGTCGCGAGCCATGCTTGTGGGCACAACAACTTTTTGCAAGAAAAGTACAAGATGGTGTTGTTGGTTGCGAGCGCTATTGTAATGCTCCAACTTCCAAGTCGTTAATAAATTACATAAATCTCAAATTTACAATTTCTGATAAGCTAATAACCTCAAATATACAAATCAGTCTCCAAAAATAATTTACACAAATGTCTCCAAAACATAATTTATACATCTTCAAAAATAATAAATAGTGGTAGATTCCAAAATATGTGACTCAGTAAATCCTTTAAATACTTCAACCTCAATCGCCACTAAATTGCTCTGCACCTGAAAAATAAATTAACTCAGGAAGTATATAATACAACAGGAATAACAAGGTTCAAATAGAGAATAAATCAACAGTGATCCAATAAATTACGACATGGCACAAATGATTTGATTTGATAATCAACTAATTTACCAAATTGCATATAGAAATAAACTTAACATATGATAACTTGTTCAGGATCAAATACCCAGTCTTACTCAATACATAACTAGTGACCGACATAACCCACCTTACCCAAACACAACTACTTATCTGGGCATATTGGTGCAAGTTATTGGCAAGGTCCACTTGATTCATGTACGGAGCATTTTCATGTCATTTAGTTAAACAAATCAACATTTCTACACAGAACAACTTGACAAAATTGAATCAAAAGATAAGAATAATCAAACATATCAACAAAGAATAATTTAATAGAATTTATCAAATCGCCAAATAATCAAGAGGAATACAAATAAGAAATAATTAAAATAAAACTCTTTGCAAAGAGATTTAGAGAAAGCATCTTGTATACCACCCGAATTACCTCAAAATAATCTTATCCGTCACCAACACTTTAATCATATGCTATTCAATATAGATATCCAAAAATGGTGGATTAAAATTTTAGAACATAAGGTATGTGAGGTTTGACAAATTCTACCACTCTACTTTTTTGTAAAATTACTACTTTTCACTCTAAACACGCTAAAGCTAAACTCAAAATCTATATAACAAATGGGGAAGAGAGAGAGAGAGAGAGAGAGAGAGAGAGAGAGAGAGAGAGAGAGAGCCGAGGGCATAGGATGATGGAAAAAGGTTTGAAATTGCAACTTAAATAATATCCAAGAAAACTTAGAGCCAAAGAAAAGGGAGAAAAAATAAATATGAAAGGAATGGAAAATGAAAGGACAAAGAATGATGTCAAATAAAATAAGAAAATAAAATTTACTTGGAAGGAAGGAAAAGAGGAAAAGAAAAGAAGCATGGCATGGCACCCATGTGGATTTTGTTTGGAGCCCAAGCAAAATAAAATAGAATTTGAAAATAAAATAGATGAATAAAATGATGATAATAATGAGGGGGAGATAAAAAGAGATAAAATAAATATAAGGAAATATGTTAAGTTCTCATCTAAAAATCTCACTACCAAACTATTATAATAAACCACCAATACCTCTCATTAAAATAATAATACCTCAAAAACATGGGATTTCACAGCGATCATTTTCTGCGGACAAGATATTGGGAGGTGTTTTTTGTTGCGGCTATGACGCACCTGCGACTATATCTACACAAAATGCTGATTCTAGATTTCTGGGACAATTCTAAGAGTAACCTGTGCAAAACCCAGTCAAATGGCATGGAAAACAATCCTAAGCATGTACTATCTTTATACAATAAATAAATAAATAGAGAAATAATGATTGGGTTTCGACCCCGTTACAATCTTTGCTACTTAGGAAATTTCGTCTCCAAAATTGAATTATACGATAACAACAACAACAACAACAAAGAGTATAGCAACCAAACTTATCCAAAACTATCACTATGGAATTAAAAGAGTTATAAAAATGTCACTTAGTACAACAAAAACTAAGAGAGAAATTTACAAAAGAAGAAGGAATTAACTATCTACAAACAAGCCTAGATATTTGCTGCGGGACCTCTGCCCCATACTCCGAAGTCACTTCATCAACCTTGTGGTGTCCCCACAACATCTTAACCAAAGGAATAATCTTACCTCTCAAGGCTTGCTCTCAAGTGTCTAAAACTTTTATGAGTCTCTCTTCATATGATGCGTCATCATCTACCTCCATATCCATCCAATCCAAGATGTGCGAAGGGTCAGGCTCATATTTGCGAAGCATGGAGATATGGAATGCATCATGTACCACAGAAAGTAGTGGTGGCAATACTAGACGATAGGCTATCTCTTTAACTAGCTCAATAATGTCAAAGAGACAAATAAACCTTGTAGAAAGCTTTACACTTCGCCCAAATTTCATCAAACTCCATCTAGGTGAGATCTTCAAAAAGACATGATCGCCGATCTCAAAGGATAGATGTCTCCTCCTTCGGTCGGCATAGCTTTTTTGACGACTTCGATCCGTGACCAACCTCCATCAGATGAGAGCCACTTTTTCGATGGTCTTACACATTAATTTCGGTCCAAGCATAGGTGAATCTCCCACCTCGGTCCAACACATCGGTGACCTACACGGACGTCCATACAAGGCTTCAAAAGGTGTCATACTAATGCTATACCAATGCTAACTTAAAGCTATTATTATAGGCAAACTTTACTAAAAGCAAGTGTTTCTCTCATGATCCCTTGAAATAATAGACGTAAGCCCTTAATGTGAGAACTCATAATTTTGGATAATAATAATAGTAGTAGTAGTAGTAGTACTAGTAGATGAAAAAAATAAAAAAAATAAAATATTGATGATCTTCCAAGTATTAAATTAAAACTTTATAAACTATTATTCTTGCATGATCACCAATTATTTTAAGTTCTTTGAATTTTTTTTCCATACATTATTTTTTGTGATATTTCTGTGTTAGACTCTATATTACTCAACTAAGTTAGTAAGTTAGCAACTAGATTAACTGTTTAGTTGCAAAGACTAGATACTTACATGGATACACTAAAAATGATTTTTTACAACTCTTCAAATAAAACAATAAAATAATATAAAAAAATAAGGGAAAAAGCAAGAGTTGAATGACCACTTTTTTTCACTTCCCTTCTGTTACATCCCAGAGAATGCCGCGTGCTATAACTATATTATTATCCATCCTTGAATACCCTAAGTCAAATTAACTATCTTATTACACAAAATACTTAAAGTAAATCTTAGAAATGAATAGTTATGAAGTTTTGAACATATGAATTTCACTGTCAACTATTCAGAGTTAGAAAGTAGTCACCTCTTAAACTTAGTAATCAAGTATGTACCACATTGGAAATGTTTTTATGTGACCTGATAGAAAACTTGTCCTAATTTAATTACCTTACAATGCTCTAGAGATAGAAATATGAATTGTTAAGATGAAGCCTTAGAAGAAAAATACATTTAATAAAAGATTTAGATATGAAAGGCATGCCTTGATAAAACAAATCTAAGAATAGAAATACTTGAAGATTACTAAGAGTTAGGTGAATGGTTTTGACTTGAATTTAGAATGTCATAGATATCTTGAAGTCTAATCAAGGAGCTCAATAACCTAGGTTTAATTAGTGGAGTTTTCATAAACAATGTACCAAAACTTAATCGAGATTAGCGACAATTAAGCAGGATTAATTAGACCTAATCAAGATTAATTAAGTTAATGATGATTAGAGACTAACCTTGATTGATTAGAACTAATCTTGATTAACTAAGCTAATGAGGGAGATTAAGAAAATGGTGAAGCACACAAGGAGGTGAAGTAAACACCTCTCCAAAAGATGATCATTTACCCTTGAGAGACAAGTGTCTTAGTTTCAATTAAATATACAAAAATGAGAGGAAGATAGAGATAAATTCTGCGAATAATTCTTGAGAGGAAAGAGATGAGATTGAAGAAAAGAAGAACAACAAAGATAGCTTCAATATTAGCCCAAAAATTAAGCAAAAATCATCATAAGGTACCATTTTCAACCCCATTTCACATGACATAAATATTAACTAACAAGAAAATGATTTAGGATAGGTTCTTGATAGATTAATAGAAAAGAAATGGAGAAGAGTTGAAAAAAAGGTATGTTAAGAAGAAATTGTAAGAAATTAATCATTTGCTTGAATAAATCAAATGATTTTATGTAGAATCTTTTAAATAAGTATCCTACAATATTTTTGTATATTTTACATCATGTGTAGATGATTTAAAGTGAAGAAAATAGGAAGAAATGAAAGAAAACTAAGTTAGGAAATAAATTAGCATGAAATGGTTAAGATAAAAATGAATAGCCTTCACTAATTTAATCATAACTCTTTTTTATGGTAGGAATTTGGATGTGAGACCACCACTATTAGAAACTAGACTTCCGGGGCTTGAATTTAGACTCATTAATCACCAAAAATTGAGTCCGAATAAGGGAGATATGATCATTTGAAGTCAGGTTAAAAAACCAGTCCAAGACTACTTCAATCTACACATGCAGCCCAAAGGTCCAGCACGTGTGGCCAACAGAACATTTGCTCAATTTTTGACCTTTTTAGCTTACGGAGCCTCGTTTCTCTTAATTGGTACTTGAAATAAACTTGAATAAGACTTGAAAATGGACCTAAAGGTGTACAACTGAGAAAAATAATATAAACATAATCTCGAACATTAGAATTAGAACCAAAAAGAGTAATGTTACATCCCTTTGGACCATATTTCATCAAATGCTTGTATTGTACTTGTGTAGGTCAAGCACTTTGGAGGAAGTAACCCTTTGTTCAAGAGCCATTTGTGAGTAGTAGTGTGGTAAAGTTATGCTTGTTAAGCTATGGTTTGAAATGCAAAACCTATGCTATGTTTATGAAAATTATGTTAATGTTTTATCATTAATGAATATCATATACTCTTATATCACATATAAAAATGGCATTCTTGGATAATGTCCCAATTATTGGGGGATTATACCAATAACATCTTGATGGCTGAGCTCACCTTACCACCTTTGTGTGGGTCTTGATTTTCTTATAATCTTTGGATTGTTCACACACACACACACACACACGCACACACACACACGCACACATATATAGTGTTTGAAATCCAAGTCTTGAGGTATTATGCTCATGTTAAGCTATGATTCTTGTAATATGTTTTATAAAACTTGTCAATGTTCATTCATTTATCACTTTACTATATTACTATTCACTAGGCAATAGTTCACCCTATCCCTTATATATATATATGTGTGACAAAAAGCTTGGTTATGAAGAGAAATTTGATTAGAAGTTAGTCTTGTATATTGTATTGATTTTGTAAGGTTTTGTCATAAGCAATGTACTTTACTTTGTTGTATCAACAATGTAATAATGCAAGATAACAATCCAAGAGGAATGTACGCTTTGATTTCATATAGTTATGCACTGCTCTAAATGGATGTTTTCAAATGGACTCAATATAAGAAAATAACAGTGTGATAACCCAACCCGTATTATGCTTAATTATGCATGTGATTATGTGTTTGATATGAGTTTGCATGTTTAAGTGTGTGACCTATGTGATTTTGGAGTTACATCTGTTGAATGTAGGAATATTTGTTGCAATTACAACTTTGAACTGAAATTGAAAGCCTTAGAGGCGCTAGAAACCAAAACCGACTTCATATCTGTGTTTAGCATGATTTTTAGAGCCAACTGTGAAATTTTTTAAAATTACGATTCGTAATGATTTAATTGAGTTATTAGCCTAAGTTGTATATATGTATATAGCTATCTTGAGATCATCTCATTTGCTAGAGAGTGAGTTAGAGAGAGAGGAAGAGGAGAAGCTAGGGATTTGGAAGAGATTCAAGGGGCAAACCCTAGATTTGAGCTAAGGTATGGAAATCTACTTAGAATCTTTGTAAATAACTCATCTTTTGCTTGAAATCAAGAGGAATTTGAAGATTCACCACTTATATAAGTTAGGGTTTTGGGGATGTAATTGTTTGAACTAAATTCAAGAAATGGAACCTTAATCTCTTTAACCTTGTTTAAATTGAGTTCAATCTTGTGAATAATTCATGAAATAAGCTCTAGATTGTTCATACACCAAAGATTTGTTAAAAGATCATCCATGTTTATATGTATTTTGAGCTTGATTATGTAATTCATGAATATATGAAAAAGGTGAGACGTCGATTTTGTCATTGAAGCAAGAATGATGTGTTTGAGTTGTAATTATACTTGAATCGTGCTAGTATATCATGTTTTTGAGTTAGTTTTGCATGAATTTGGGCTTGGAAATGAGTATGGAAGATTACACTTTGTGTCATTTTTGGACTGTTTGGTTTTTGCCCAGACCGCACGAGCGGAGCACGGACCAAAATAGGGGACAACATTCTGCTCGCTCGAGCGGCCACTGCTTCTGCAAGAGCGGAGCCCAACCACTCCAGCAGTTGGACCTGCCGCACGAGCGGTAGGGCGTCTGCTGGAGGGAACGCCACAAGACTAAACGCACTGTGAGTAATAATAGTATTATAAAGATATGCTCTCAATTACTTATTTTGATCCATGAACGGTGATTTATTTAGATATTGTGTTTTGAGCGAAATAAATGGGTTTCATGAATGTTATATGACATATGCAATGTGGGCCTAAGGTCATTCTGTTATACTATGATATGTTTGGGCCCGAGGCCATTCTGTACAATGTGTGGGCTCGAAGCCATTCTGTTAATGATATGATAACTTATGATTGGACCTAAGGTTGTTCTGAATAGCTGTTAATGTATGGGCCCGAGGCCGTTCTGTACTATATGTGGGCCTGAGGCCGTTTCGATAATGATGGGCCTAAGGCCGTTCTGTTATATGATGGGCCTGAGGCGGTTCTGTATTATGTTAGGCCTGAGGCCGTTCCGTAATGTGATAATGAATATTGTGTGAAACTTATGCTCATTTAGTTAAACCTCCTTACTATATTATTACTCATTGAGCTTCGCTCACTCTATATTATGTATGTATATGTAGGTGATCAGCAGCAAGGAGCCCAATCTTAGAGTCTACTTCAGGAGTTATTTTTGTGAACCTATTGGTCGAGTCTCCAAGATAGAGCTTTTGTCTTTGACTCGCATTCTGTTATGACTTTTGTTTTGATTTTGCTATAATGGTCTTGGGATATGTAAACTATATGCATCGAGTTTATTGTACATGAGTTTTATATGGGTACTCGAATGTGTGAATGTGCTATGAGATAAGCAAAGTATATTTCTTTTTTATCATATTGGCATAGCTCAATAGACTTCTTCATTTGTGATATGATTCCGCTTATGGCCCCATTATTATAATTATTCTGTATGGTTGTCTGAGGCCGTAGGTAATCAAGTGATTACTAGCTGGTTATGGTCTAAATTTCTAGGCTGTAGGTAATCAAGATTTGTCCCAATTACTATAGGAGTCTGTTTATACCAAAAATGACATCCCAATGGGAGGTTGCGACGTGTCATTCTGGTGACTAAAAGTGGAGCTTTAGCATTTCAAATGGTGACAAATTTGGTGGTAGATTTGCTGCAATCATGGGCTTTGATGGTGATGAGATCAAATCCCTATAAAAGGGGACATGATCACGTGCTCTCTCTCTCTCTCTCTTAATGGATATATATAAATATATTAATATATAATAAATATACAAATATATTTGGATATTAATGGAGATATGCATCAGGAGGAAACTTGGCCAAAATCTAATGGCCACCATACCATTACCCAAGTAAATCAATGGTGAATTTAAATGTGCTCAACAGCTCCTACAAAAGAGGCGTGAGTTGACCAAGCATGGACAAGTGGCATCCATCCAAGGGCTGAGATTTGAAAGAGGATTTGGTCAACCCTATCCTTGATGAACAAACCAATAAATTGCTGAGAAGAATGAGGAAGTTGGGACAAATGTCACTCTATGAGGCTCTCCAGCAAACAACTTTCAAGATTTTATGGAGATTCTCAAGAGGCTATTGCAAATTTTCGAGAGGCATACGTGATTTTAAGGAGGCTCCAACATCTATAAATATAATAAATGAAGATGGAACAAATCCCAACCAACCAATCATTCAACTCAACGTATTACAAAGCACCAGTACTTTTTATCCTCAGTTTAGCCCTAGTTCAACTTAGAAGTAGACTTGAAAGGCATCTTTGCCATAGTTTTAGCCTTAGATCATGACATCTGTGTCAAATTAAATGTTTTTGGCCGTCATTGGCATTGTTTTGAAACTTATATTGTGTTTAAATCCATTTTGTAACAATTTCATGTTTTCCAGCTTGTTCTTGCACTTTTGTAATGTTCAATCTATTTGAATTTATAAAAGTAAGTATTTTGTTGTTCATTTCCTTCTACTCATCTCTTTTCTTGATTTTGTAAAATCCGTGGAGATTTTGAGTCCTCTTAAGTAAGGCAAAACAAGAACCATGAAGTTTTTACATTTTGGACCTCAACACAATCCCCGTTTTAAAAGTCAGATTTTTCCAAAAATATTTCCACAACTTACGCATTGTTGCCTTGGCATACTCGCACCCAAATCCTTCTGTGTTTTGGTCAAAAGATATAATTTTTGTATTTTTTGCACAAACATCTTTTAGCACGCCCAGTAGGACCCATGGAGTTACTAAGGTAGAGGAAAGAATCTCGCAGGAGGCCAACAACTTGGTAAGGCATCACTAAATAGTTCTGCCTTGACTGCATAGCATGCTTCTACAACACAACAGGTCCTATCCCAAGAGTTGCATAATGTCACAGAAGAACTTAGATATTGTCTCATTAGAGGGAATTGTGAAGTTTCGCAGGAGATCTCTAGAGAGACCCCATTTTGACCGACCTTAAGACTTGTGCACTTTCTTCTGAGCACCCGAGGATGAAAGTTAGAATGTACTTGTAGACGTCCCCGAATGTCCCGGGAGGGAATCCCGTTTTGTTCATTTGGGCTTACTACAGTTCAGGACTCAATGTCACGGTCCTGTATCTAATCTCGCAGAGTGCAATGCAAGACCGATGAATCATCAAAGAGTCCAAATCCAGCAAATCGTTTTTTTGAAAAACTGATTTTTAGAAAGAAGTGCCAAAACATGGATTACTTTGCCAGATACAGAGTCGCCACCTAAATATTTATTTTGGGGGAATTTAGGAAACCCTGACTCGTTGCTTAAGGCCACGTGTCCGTCATCACCAAAGTTGCCTCGGTTCGGGAACTTGGGTACGATTGGAGAAGGTCAGCTATGAGCACCCCCGCTCACCCGATCAAAGATCGGCCAATACTAAGCATGATATTGAGTTTTGAAAACATATGTGCTCTTATTCCGGTTATTAGCCTAGAATTACTATGTGATGCGCACAGCATACAAGTATAGACTGGGTCGCCTGAATTGGAACAAAACATCTCATGTTCGTTTTGAAAAACGGTTTGAAGGTGCTACTCGTAAGTAGGCTAAGACGTGGATTTTTCCACCCTCGGGTGGGCTTAGAAAACATGATTTTGCCACTCTCAAGTGGGCTTAAAAACTCTCATTCAATGCATTGTCCCAATTCAAATAACCCAACCTCCACCCACAGGCATTCAGGCAGTTATATCACATAAGCAAATAGCCTCATGGTAAGCATGCTATCATGGCAGTCACTCACACGCATGCAAGGATGCTAAAGCATAAACACTCACCGAGTACTCCAAGCCAAAACAGAAACTAGTTAGTAATCAATGCATGATCCTAGTTCATGTTAAGATGGCTAATGCAACACATGCAAAATGCAACTAAGATAAGCTCGCCTATTCTAAACATGGCTTATGAAATGCAACAGATAACATGTATTCAACTTGGAATTGAAATACAATGTAGTTAGTATGATGCGCTGAGCCCGGTGCCTGCAAGACAGATGAATGGATGCAAACATGCGAGCATAAGGATGCTAATTGAAACGTGCCCAAAACTAACCATCATAAGCCAGTAAATAAAATGGAGAAACAAGTGGGGGTTGGAAGACATGCATCACACGCACGCACACTTATTACAATTGTGCCATCGCTCGGAGGGTCCGAAAGAATAATACAAACCAGGTAAATAATTAACTACTCTAGCTAATTAATTATTACAAACCCTTATTTAATTAACAAATTAATTACAAAATAAACTAAGTATGAAATTAAAAGAGGCCGCCGCAGCTCCGCCTTGGAATGCTTGAATGATGCATGCTCGATCGCCTCGCTCGGAAACCCGTTGCCATGCCACTGTTGCCTCTATTTGCATTATTCTGCACCTCTAAGAATTGTGAAAATCCTCGGGATGCTCCTGAATCACCTCATAGTCATACTGAAAAGTCACCGGCCAGAATAAAAGGTCATTGGCCACAGGGAAGTGGTCATCGACCAGGAATGGGGATATTGGCCAATAATTAATGGCCGGTCAGCATTAAAGATGGTCGACTGACCATCTATTCCTGCAGATCCCTGTTTTTGCTGTAGTAGAGGACAGACAGTGCATGACAAGGCATTTACAAGACAATGTGTGTATAGCCACTCTCCCTATCATGCAATGAACTCAAGGGAGCATGGCTCTCGACCCTCGGGCCACCAATCACGCATTTCAATGCATGATGGCCAAAGGTGCCAAGTTTGCAAATCAATGTAAAATGAATACAACAAAACAAATGAATGCTACACACTCTATCATGTTGAGTTCAAGAGTGTCGGCGACCGAGGATTGAGGCGCGTTTCGTCACTTTGAGTACGAATGTCCCTCATTCCTCATGTTTGGTTTGACACCCCAAGCCAAACATAATGTAATCTATGCATGCCATATACAATGCAAAGCATGCAACCAATGCAATGCAACATGAGCATGTTAACTCAATGAAATCTAATGCTACCTAAGCATGCAAGTTAGTGCCAATGTAACATGAACATGCCAAGTATACAACAAGGTTATGTAATGCAACTAGCTAAGCATCATGCAATATACTAAACATGCAAACATGATATGATGCAAGTATGCAAATAATGTAACGCAACATGAGTGTGCCTACTCAATGCAACTTGCACAAGCATGTAACAAAGTGTAAACTAGCAAGCATGTAACAAGATGCAACATGTCAAACATGCAACTATATACAAGGATGGGCTTAAATCGGAATGGGAGACCTCAGCCATGTCCCAAAACAGTGGCCAAAAACACCCAAATTAAGGTACCAAAAAAAGATATGCATCCACGTTCATGAATCCATAAGCTAGGCAATGATGCACAATCCTCAACCACGAGTAAAGTGGGATAAACATGAGAACATGACAATGCAATGAGCTCTGAAATTAAGTGAAGAATGATGCCAAATCACATGCACAAGTGAAGTATAGCATGCTAATGGACCCAATGCTCAAAGCTAGTCAAGGGGCTAACACCATAGCCATATCAACCAAGCCCCAAAGGGCTAAGATGACTTAAAACAGTCCCGGGGCAGACCAAAACAAGGCTAGAACTCGCATGGAATGAGGCTAAAACATATTATAAAGGCGAGTACAAAACAAGACGCATACAAGACCCAAAAGGGCAAATGCACTACACCTCTTACAACCGAACATGGCATGACTTGGACCAATAAAATCAGAGTTATAATACGCCAAAATAAGCCCCAAAACCTAATGAGGAGGCATGTCAAAGACCTAATCATAGAGGCATATGCAATGGTCCAAACATGGAGCACAAAACAACAACTCCTCAAAGCATTAAAAGGATGGCAAATGTAAGTGTACAAGCATGGAACATGGATTGAAATGGAATGATAAGTGATTCCAAATCACTGAAATATCCCAAATAAAGCATACTCATGACTCACACACCCAAGACTAACAAGCCAAAATGCATGGTGGCTATACCAAACATAGCAAACATGACCAAATCGATACCAAACAGAGCTTAAACATGTCACAACATGGATAAAAGCTTCATGAAGTCAAGCTAAAACATGCAAGGATGATGGTCTAAATGCATGGTACATGTTATGACAATAGAGGGGATTACAAAGCAAGTGTATGATATATACAATAAGCCATCAAACCAACATGAAACAGAGGTCTAGCTTGATAAACTAACACCAAATACCCTCTGAAATGGAGCCAAATAAAGCTATGCAAACATGCTACCTTTATGAGCCCTAAATGCAAGCAAATGAGCCAAAAGGGGAGAGGGGTGTCCCTTCCCTATACAAGACCTCAAAACCACTTCTCCACCACTGAAAATCCTCTGGATTTCAGTGGTGAGAAGGTCAATACACAAAGGGTTCCAAAGCCCAAAGAAGAAGACACAAAAGGGGCCAAACAAGGCTTAAGAGGGGGTAGACAACCCCCAACACCAAAATGACCTTAAGCAACTATGACAAGCACAAAAATATAGAACTTTTATCAGTTATACACTAAGCTCAAAACAATATATAAATAGGTCTAAAACCTTAAGAAAAAATAGAGAATAAAAGGGTAAGTTCTTACCCTTAAAGAACACCTCAAGAACAACAAGTCCAGCACCTCCTTTTGATCAAAAACCAACTCAAAACTCTGAACTCAACCCCTTAAAACCTCAGCAACCAAAGTATAGTGTAACACTAGGTGTCTTAGTACAAAACTAAGAACAAAAACCCCTTTAGAACACCATTACACACACAAATATAGAGAGAGAGGGAGATATAGAGAGAGAGGGATATATATGTTATATCTCAGATTGTTCAACCTCTAGAAAGGGAGGGGAGGCCCTCCTCTTATAGGCAATGCAAATCCAAGCTTCTAAAGGAAGCTAAGTGTAAGGATGAAATCCCTCCATGCACGTGTATGGAGGGCAGGATTTGTGCTCACCAGCTGGCACAGCTGGCATGCACAATGCCTGAAAAAGGAAAAGAAAAGGTCTCGGCCGGAAAATATGGCCGATCGACCAAATCAATGGCCAGCTGACCAACTATAGTGCCGATCGGCCAAAACTATTGGCCGGTAGCAATAAAGCATGGCCGGTGACCTTAGACCAAGGCCGGTAAGGTGTGGGGATGGCCAACAAGCCATTCCCTGCCCTCAGAGGCAAAAACACAAATGTTTGGTGCACAACCAAGCACAAAACAAACAAGTCGAGAGGTCTTGAGGCAAGGCACGCGACCGAAACCTCCGAGAACTCAAGACGAACACGGGCATGGATGATCACTGAGTGTTCAAACAGTGTCGTCCAAGTCTTGAGGACGGTCAAAAATGGGGTGTCTACAATACTATCTTACGAATTCCTCAGTAGGAAAGTGCGGGTCAAACTTTAATCCCAACCTTACACCAGTTTTCGCCGAACTACTTTAGACCTTCCTCAAAACTCTTTTTCAAAATGTTTTGGTTGTGTAGTTACAAACATCTTTACAATGCTTTGAATCTCGTATTTTAAACTCCAAGTGTTACATTTTTTTAGCAAACCAAGCAAAAGACAAAGTAGATATGAGTGGAATGGAGGATAATTCTCTAAAATAGTCCTGTTTTTCCCTCAAAATGAAACTGGTCGTACAATATTTGGTTTGGCCATACACTTTTCTATTTGGTTGTACATAAAACCTGTGGCCAGATGAAAAGTGGTTGCCCAGATGAAAAGTGTGTTAGCCGAATGGTTTATCTGGAAAACAGAGCAGTTTCGTAAAAATTGGCTTCCTACACAAGTTTCACACAAATATCATAGATATTTTGCCTCAAAAGTCTATAAATATGCCTCTCCATCTCATTCTTTTGGGGTTGTCAATTAATTCAAAAGGCTTAGGGACCAAGAAGATGATAGACCACCTTGAACCTAAAGTTTCTTACTTTGCCACCTCTCTCCTTATATATACACCACACTAACACCATGGAAGCTTGAACTTTTAGCTTCTTGCTAAGATTCAAGCCATATTCTAGAACCTTGAAGGTGTTAGGAATAAAGTTTGGCAATTAAGAAGCTTTTCATCTCTAATAAAGGTGAACTTCTAAAAGATTTCATCTACTTTCTTCCTTATTTTTATTGTTATTGTATTTAAATATGTGAGTTGGGTCTTAAAGATGTGGATGGGATTAGAAATTAGCCACCCATCCACAAGAACTGCTTGAATGATGTAATTTCTTTATTGTCTTGTACTTTCTCTTGCTTTCTCACCTTGTGGATGTTGAGGGATGTAGAATTTAGGCATACATCCATAAGAATTGCTTGTGTGATGTAGTTTCTTCGTTTTCATGCACTTTCCTTCATTTTTCTCATCATTCAAGTATTTTGGTTCATGTGATTCAATCCATACTCAATCCTAATGGGTATTTGTGGTTGTTTCATGGAGTCCATTGGATGATCCTTTGCTATCTCTCTTTCCCTATGTTTCCTTTGAAGCCAAGTGAAAGATTCTTTATCAAAAGAGTTGGAAACTCTCTTCTTGGTCAACTTTGAACATGAAAACATATGTTGCATCCATATTCCATGAGTAGGAGGATGAGTCTCCAATTACTCTTGATGATGTAATCCCTTACTTAAGCTTCTTATTTACAAATTGTGGCAATCTGCTCTCTCCAATTAATAGCATGGATTTGAGTATTAATTTACTCTTGTCCACAAAGAGATGAATGCAAGTTTCCATCTATTTCTTTGGCTTGACTTTCTTTTGGCTTCAATTCCTACACATATTAGTTTTTTTTCCATTTAATAGCATGTTACATATCATAGCATCTTTTGTTATGGTATGACGGATGAAGCATATCTACATCTTCCTTGAGCATCTCCATAATAAGAGTAGTAGAAAGGATGAGCATTCCTTGGAAGTGATTTGTTTGTTATTTGTTTGCTCTATTTTGGTTTTGCTACACAAAATAAGGCTTCCCAGCTTTTTGGTCCAGCCATCCAAATAAAGTGTATAACCAGCAGATTATTCAACCGGCTAGACAATTTATTTGTCCGACCATATGGTTTTTTTGAGAAAAACAAAGCATATTCTCATTAGCAAACAAAGCAACCTCCAACGGACAATCTCCTGGGCATGCATAGCTCATATTGCATCTTTTCTTTTGATTTTATCATGATTTGTTAGATTCAGCTCCTATTTGGTTGAATCAATTCATTGTTATAATAATTTCCAACCCCACGTCTTTTTATTCCTTTAATTGTAAAGGCTTGTTGTAATAATTTTCAACCTCTATTTCTTTTTATCCGTCTATTATGTAAGACCTCCAATCACCATTTCTTTCTATCTCTTTTATTTCCATGCTGTCCATATCTGTTTATAGTAGCCCGGGTCAGTTTAATTTGACTCGTTTCATTTTCAGTTAGGACATAGGGTTGTTTCGGGTGACATGGACCATTTCTGGGTGGTTAGGACCTTTGGCATGCCTCAGGCTGGTTGCTAGGCAATAGCCTAGTTTTGCTGGGCTTTGTCGGTCGCGTCCACAACCACTGGAGTCACGTCTGTGATAGGTTGTACTAGAGGTCGCGCCCGCGACCAAAAAGGGGACTCAGGTCCTTTGGCCTAAGAGGAGGGTGCATTGTCCGCGATAGGCTATAGTCAGGGGTTGCGACATGCATGGTCTCACCCGCGGTGTTTAGGGTTGTGCCTGCGACCAGTTATTCTAGGTGGTCATGCCCGCGGTTGTAGGGATCACACCCGCAACCTGGTTTGTCATCATTGTCGCAGCCACAATGTGGCCTTTGTGCCCATGACCTGTTTACCTATAAAAGTCCCCAAAAACTAAAAACATCTATTTTTCTTGATCTTTTCCCTCTCTTCTCTCTCTCTCGCCATTTTCGACCCTCTTAAGCTTTAAAGCTTGGGTTTCATTTATTTTTACCCACTTTTGACCCCTAGTTCCATATACGAAAATATGGAGCTCGGCGAGAGTTTCCATTTAATTTGAGTGGATCGTCTCTTCCTCGCTGGCGATTTTTTCAGCTTGTCTCCTCTCCTCTTCGCTTTAAGAGGTAGGGTCTATTTCTTAATCTCGATGTGAGTTCGGTAGTGTAATTGTAGTATATTTTGATATATAGATTTTGTTGTTGTTGAGTTGATTTTGGAAATTTGTTTTGCGAGTTCAGGTCTTATTCCAAATGGGGTTGTTGAGCTATGATTTTGCTACTAAATCTATTTTCTGTATATAAAAGTGCATATGGGTTTCTAAAAGTGGAAAAGTCCCAATTTGTGAAAAACCCTAAATGATATCATTTTGGGAAATTGGTTGGACTTTCAAAAAAAGGATTTGGTTGGAAAAAAAATGTTGTGAGATTTTGAAAATAATGAGTATTGTTGTTCTTTTGAAAAATCTTGGGTTGTTAGGAACTATTTATATGAGTTTTGAAAATATTGGATTGTATATCCGTATTGTTATCTTTTAATTATTGTATTAGAGATAACTGTTTTGGTTATCGATGGAGGATAGCATTGTCGTGGGTTAGAAATTGCATATGAATTAGGCAAACTAGAATATTTATAAAATCATGCATATCATGAAGCATATCATGGATTTGGAATTCGGAAGTGTATGTTTTGAAAATGTTTGTATTATGTTTTAAAAATATTTGTATTGTTTTGGAAAGTTGGTTTTTTGAACACATGTATTGTGTAATTAAAAAAGGTGAATAAAGTGGTAAAGTTGTAAGGGGGTGTTTAAGCTGAATTAAGTTGGCCTGCATGTCCTCGGTGTAAGACCGGAAACCTGCGCAGTAGGTGCTGATTCCATCCAGATAATCCCGATAAAATGGCATAATGTATGTATTATGAACATTATCGGTTATAGGTTACTATTATGAACACTAGCCCTGGAGATTTACCAATTTTATTGATTATCATTTTGGTTTTGAAAAGGATGTTTTCAAATGATTTAGCAATGTATTTGCTGTTGTTTAGAGATGTATTCACCTTTGGTTTAGCAATGTATTTGCTAGTTGGTATTGTGATATATGGATTGGTTTTGAAAATGGGTTTTCATCAAACAGATATTTTATTTTGGAAAATGTTTTGAATAAATGAAAGATTTCGATGATTGGAAAGAATGGATTTTTGTTTATAAATCAGATGAGTTTGAAAATGCATTGGGGCATATTGTATATATGTATTGCATTATGATCATTTATGCTAGTGGAGCATATTTAGTTTTTGAAATATTTTGTATTGGGCTTTATGCTCATCCTACGTGGCTGAAAATGTTTTTTAGGTGTGTTGCTTGGAATAAGACGTTGGAGTTATGATTTGTCACGCCCCCAAACTCGCCTCTAAAAGTTTAGGCATGACCAACTCGTTAACAGTCTCAAAACTCAATAATTATATAATGTGGTGCCTGAATAGAAGCAATTATCAATTTAAAACAAACATCCATTGAGCTAACGCTTACATGCCAGGATCACAACAATCCATCAAATAGTCCAACATATAAAGAACAAACACGTAAGAGACAGTTATGCACACACATATATACAGTCCCATCCCCGCAACTGGGGGTATAACTAAAACATCTAGTGAAGGTTAAACATGCTTTCCTACATTTGACAAGAGTCAGTGACCCATGCTCAGAGCAAAGAAAGGAACTTCACAAAAATGGGTAACTTCACTGGACTGCCTGAATACAGCAGGACGATCAAAAATAGTTGTTAGGCTGGACTACAACTGACCTCCGGGTTGGTTACCTACAGAGACAGACATAACACAGGGTGAGCAAGGCTCAGTGAATAATAGTACATAGAGAATTCAAATGAATAAACTTGAATTACAACAAATATAAGCGCATAGGTCACGTGTTTGATCTTATTCTGTAAACATTTCTAAAACGGCCTTGGGCCTAATCTTTATACAAAACGGCCTCAAGCCCAATGTCATGCAGAATGGCCTTAGGCCCAACATATCACACAAAACGGCCTCGGGCCCACATATCAACAGCTGTCTGAACAGTGGAGGGTAAGTGGTAAATCGACATGTACACCACCTCCCTCGGCCATGGGCTATGAATCATATTTAATTCCAATCACATTACGGTCGGTGAGACATCGGCATGACCTCACCTTCCTCTTCTTTAGATTTGTCCACCCTTAGTGGCTTATAACTGAACGGCCTCGAGCCCATCATTAGCAAGACAGAATGACCTCAGATCCACAAGGATATCATTACTCATTAACGCTCACAAGTTTTCCAAATGTTCTTCACGAGGAGACGTAGTTAACTTACGAATAGCAGAACGTTAATAATACTTATTAACAGTAAACGAGTTAACTTACGAATAGCAGAACGTTAATAATACTTATTAACAGTAAACGAAACATATCACTACAGTACTATTACTCACTGTGCTGTGGCGGAGCAGTAGTTCCTTCCGGTATGTGACCTACATGCACATGTAACTCACAACTTAGTCCCTTTCCTTTTAATCAATCTCTGTTTCGTTCAATCTCTACCAAATTACAAACATTTTAAAAGCTTCAGATACATATTTTAGCAATCCTAAAGGGTCAAACAGGAGAAAAGACACACACATAATTTCCCCTCTTGGGCCGCACGTGCGGTAATCCTCTCCCGCACGTGCCTTTATTTCAGTAGCTTAGCTTCGGATTCCCCTGTTTCCCGCACGTGCGGCTGTGATCTCCACACGTGCGGTCGGAGCCCCTGTTTTGTGCAATCCGATTCAAGGCACACACCCAACAAGGATACAACATTTCAAGGCACAAAATAGAGGAATTTAACATCATATGATGATATAATACTACACTAACATGAATCATAGGCTCAATTAGGTCTTTAATCCCTTCAAACTCGTAAACACAATTCAATTCCTTGAATCCCTAGCTATACTTAGTTTTCCAAGCATATGTACATAATTATCCCAACACATAAATGAGTTCAAACATGACAAATGAAAGAATAACATGTAATTCTACTCCATATAGCTCAAACTAGTTCAAATCAATCAAATGATAAGGACATCTCTCCAATGAATCAATTATCACACTTTTGGCTTCAATTACAAACCCTAGCTTGCATGAATGTCAAGAGATTCCTACTCAAACCCAAGAGAGAGGTTATTCAAAGCAGGGTGTACATACCTTGAGTTCAAATCTCTACAATCCTCCTCAATTTCCCAATCTTCTTCCTTGTTGAGGCTTCCTCTACTTTCTCCCCCTCTCTACGCCTTCCCTTCTCTTAGAAGATATTTCTAAGTGATATATATATATATCAAGGGACCAAATAAGGAGTTCAAGAGCTATCTAAGGATTTATTACAAATTAATTAATTTAATCATTCCGAATCGAATTTTTATGAAATTTCATATTATGATCTAAAAATCATATTGATCACAATTATAAAGTCGATTTCAGATTATCAAGTTTCTAAGGCTTTCAATTACTGATCCAAACATCGCAATTGTAACAAATATTTCTCATAATTGACAGATATAAATCCATAATCATATAATTCACACAATTAAACTCAATTTCACATGGAATTTCATATTAACCAGATAAATGCACATAATAGAGACCGGAAGCATACCAGAAAGCATATAAGAGGGTCGGGTTATTACACTATCGATTTTAGATTATCAAGTTTCTAAGGCTTTCAATTACTGATCCAAACATCGCAATTGTAACAGATATTTCTCATAATTGACAGATATAAATCCATAATCATATAATTCACACAATTAAACTCAATTTCACATGGAATTTCACATTAACTAGATAAATGCACATAATAGAGACTAGAAGCATACCAGAAAGCATATAAGAGGGTCGGGTTATTACATGATTAGAGTTGTGTAGGGCAGTTCCATTATTTGTAGGCCTTAGGCCGTTTGTTTTATTTATTATGTCACGTGCCATTCTTCTAAGGGTTACATCCTTGTATATGATGTAAGTCTATGGGAAAATCATTTGTATATGATATCATTGCATATCTTTATGTAATAACATCCATTTGACTTAGATGTTGTATGTAGAATGTATAAAATCGGATGAACACATGTATTGTGTGATCTTATTGTATCCATCTACATGAGAGTTATTACTTTTCTTTATTACTATTGGCATCTTTTATCTATTGGTTATAGGTTTATTCACGTGGGTCGGACCCTATAAATCTGGGGCTTGACAACTTGGTATTAGAGTTAACCAGGTTTGAAAACCTTGGGCTCACGGGAAGTGATTAGCCATAATAGGCTTATCCTGCTTAGTGAGGACATTTGTATGTTGTGTACTAAGTGATAACATGATTATGTGTTACATCTTATGTGGGCATGGTGTTGAGACTCATAGATATTATTCGGTATCTAGTTGACTAACTTGAAAGTCTTATTGGAAACGTGCTTAATTGACATTGTTTCTAATGGGAATTCTAGTAGACTTAGCTCGATTATGTTTGAAGTGTTATGTGAATTGACTGAAGTCTTGATGTGCTTGTCTGAATAGTTAGTTGCGTTGATTTTTACGTGTGAGTATTCTGATGATGGGTGCTTCTGTTGAGTATGCTAGGTTAGGTGTTTTATTCTTTTAGAGACATTTTGGGGGTGAGTAATAAACTCGGAGTGGGCACCTCAGTGTGTGCCATATGTATTATGTGTGAGCATTGATTGTGAGTTGATGTTAGTTGCCCTGGATGACAGTTGGTACGTCTTTGGCAGGTGTTGGTTTCTTAAGTTTTGTGGTTGTGTGTGAGGGTTGAGTTGTTGTACTCACTTGAGTGATGTCGTGTAAGTTTGGTGTTGGTTGATAGTCTTTGGACTAGTGGAATTTCGATATTAGTTATGACCTTGGTCGGTCAGGTATATGAGATGTAGTGTGGGGTGTGTTCCCCACTTGAGGTGTGTTGTTTAAGTTTTGTAAACTGACGAAAGAGTGTAAGCAATGTTCGAGTTTTGGAACATGAAGAGTTGGGATTGAACTCGTATGTGTTGGTAGTGTTGGTATATGGTTCCAACTTCGGTGTTGGTAACCTATAAGTCCGTGTTGTGGAATATGATTGATTGGGATGAGAGTTGTGGTTTGACTTCCCTTCGGGGTTGGTGGAGTCCATTGTGTCATTTAGGCCAGGGGTTTCTCATTATAGATGGTGCGTGCTTGGTTAGAACAGGTGGGTTGTTGCCCTATAGTTGAGTGAAGTAGTTGGTTGAATACTTGGTAGGGTTAGAGCTATTGTGAGTAATTTGGTAAGGCATGAGGTGTGCTAAGATGTTGTGGGTGGTATGGTTGGTATTGAGTTGGTGTTCTGCTAACGGATTGTCATAGTGGGCTTGTTTAGGGTTGACCTAGTGGAATGATAAGGCATGGTACTGGGATGTATCCAAGGGTAGAGTACCTTGAATTATAAGTTTTAGATTGATTTCTTTTCATCCTAGGTATATAGAGACTGAGGGTTACCGATGTTTTGGGAATAAAGTTGTTGTTGTTGTTGTTGTTGTTGTTGTTATCATTGTTGTTTTTTTTTTTTGAGGGATACAGCCTTGTATCTTAGTTGTAGAATATGATAGCGGGATTGTGGGGCATGAACGATTGTTGAATTAAAATAGGGATGTGGGTCTCCCGTATTATGTGTTTCTTGTTGTATGTTTGGTTGTTCTTTGTAAGAGGATGTTGATCTCCTGGTTTAGTTCATGTTGTAGTATGTTTGGTGAGTGGTGTGTTTTGAACACCTTATGCTTTATTTTTGGGGTTAGTATGGTGACCTTTTTCTAAGTTCTAGGATTTAATTATTGTATCTGGGTACAGGGAGGTGTGTACCTCACTTTTGTTTGGGATAGGAGATGTTTTGAAACAGTTGGTTAGGTATATAACCCTTGGTCGTGTTGTAACCATTATATAGTGTTGTAGTAGTTCTGTATATATTGGTGGAGGTTTTGAGATGGCTTAGGGATGTGGTTGTTTTTCTGGGGTAAGCCGTGCTTTTTGGCTTGTGAAGTGTTATAGATTGATCGAGGCGGTAGTTGGGAATATGCAATTATGACTCGGATGGTGGAGAAGATTTAGTACTTCGTTTGTTGTTCCGCGGAGTTGGGATAATATGACTTTGAAAAGTCTACAAGTGTTGTGTGTAATTGTTGGGGTTTGGTTTAGGGTGATTGTTCAGTAAATGTTAGTAAACTAGTGAGTTGGTTGTGAGAATGGTGTTTTTGATAGTTATTGTTTATTGCACATGTAGTGCATGTTGGGTAGTATGTTGAACCAAGGATTGACCTTATTGGTCACTGAGGGTTGCAGTGTGGTGTTTAACTGTTGTTTGGAACGAGTAGCTATGCAGTAGTGATAATATTGTGGCGTGGTAGGCACTTGTGAGTTGGCTTGGCAGGAGAGAGTGGGTGTGTGTATTTGGTTATTGTGAACCTGGTCGGATCGTGTGAACATTGGCAAAATAAGGAAGGGATTATGTTTTGCATGTCGGGTAACGAGATCTAGGTATGTGTTGTTAGGTAATATGTAGAAAGGGATTGGTCATGGGACTATGCTAGGTGATGGCCTTAGTGTTAGGCAATTGTACATTTAATGTGTTGTTATGTGGTGTAATGTTTGATAGTGCGAAGTCACTTTTGGTGTGTGTGTTTATTGTTTGGTAGTCTTGTGTGGAATCTCTTGTATTAGGATGATTCTTGTTGTGATTTCGGTTTGGGGAGGAACTCTGAGTGATGTAGTAAGGTTGTGTGGAGTGGTTGGTGTGTTATGTTAGGTTTGTTTTTGGCCTTACTGGTCCTTGTATGTGTGGTGTAAGGTATTTGGTCGCCACAGGTGTATGCGTGAGTTAATCTGAGGGTGTGAGTTGTGTGTTTTAGCCTTTTGGAGTCCAACTTGGACGCATATATGAAATGATGATGTGCTTGCCATATAGGCTTATATGTGGTGGGTTATTTGAGGTTGAATGTAGTGTGGGTTAACTTTAAGGAATCCAAAGTGATTCAATGAACATGTGAGGTTGTGTACGGAACTCCATCTCGGAGTCGGTGAGGTTAGGTGATATGTTGGTATTTGGTGTCAAGTGTGGGATTGTTGCATGGTTACTTACTTGGTTGGTATCCAGGTTGGTTGACATATAGTCACCTCGGAAATGGCTTGGAGTTGAGCATAGGCTTGAAAGGTGGAGTAGTGCTATAGTGTGGACTTGTAAGTATGGAGTCTTGTATAGTTGAGTGGGAAGTTATTGTGAGTTTGGAGTAACCGATTTGGAGTTAAAGGTTGGAACCTTGATTTTGTGGGCACTGTTGCGCTGTTATGTGATTGGTAGTTGTGAATTTTTCTTGGTGAAATAAACAAAAGTGTAATGATTTGGGAAAATGATTTTTTTTCGTAGTTTTTATGGGGGTTGTGGCATCACTGAGGGTGTGATAGGTGTTGTGGGTCTCGCCTTCGGAAAGGTTTGAAAAGAAAAGGCCTCACAGTTCGGACTCCCGCGGTTCTGAATCTAGTCTCACAAGTTCAATGTGAAACTAATAATCACCAAAGAGTTCAATTTGACAAATCTTTTTGGAAAATCGATTTTAAATCAAATAATGCCAAAATTGGACTACTTTGCTAGATACAGAGTCGCCACCTAAATATTTTGTTTTTGAGAAAATTTAGGGAACCCTGACTCGTGCCGAAGGCCACATGTCCGTCATCACCAAAGCTGCCACGGCTCGGGAACTTGGGTACGAGGGGGGAAGGTCATGAATTGAGCAGCCTCACTTGCCCGATCAAAAGATTGGCCTCTACTAATCATGATATGAGATTTTATAAACATTATGTGTTCTTATTCCAGTTATTAAACTAGCTTTACTATGTGACGCGTACAAGCAAGTATAGACTAGTTTGCTCAATTTGGGACAATTCAACTCATGTTTATTTTGCGAAAATGGTTTGAATTTGCCACTTCAAGTGGGCTTAAAACATAATTTGCCACTTAACAAAGTAGGCTTAAAACGCACATTTGTTGAATCGTTCTAATTCAAACAACAAGCCTTCATCTGCAGGCATTCAAGCAGTTTAGCAAATAAGCATTTAGCGTCATGGCAAGCATGCTAATCATGGCAACATTCATACTTATGCAAGCATACTAAAGCGTAAAGACTCACCAAGTACTCCAAGCCAAAACAGAAACTAGTTAGAAAGATGCATGATCCTAACTATGTTAAGTGTCTAATGCAACACATGCAATATGAAATTAATAGGCTCGGCTACTAATATGGCATATGGATCGATTTGAACAACATGCAATTTAACACGTATTCAAAGAAGATATTGAAATGGCAATGCAGTTTGAATGATACGCCGAGCCTCAGTGTATGCAATACAAATGAATTGATGCAAGCATACGATATGCTAATTAAAACATGACCCTAATCTAACCATCAAAAGCAATTAAATAAAATGGAGAAAGACGTGGGGTTGGAAGACATACACACACGCACACACACTTATTACAACATTATGCCCTCGCGAAGGAGAGTCCGAATGAATAAGCTAACCAACTAGCTACGCTAATTAAGCTAACTAATTATTGCAAACCGAAATTGAATAACTAGTTAAACAAACTAATTATTGAAAATACTTAATTAGCTACGACTAATTAATTATAATACAAACTTAAGCTAATGCTAATCTAACTAGTTAATCTCGAGAAGCGAGGAATGCATGCATGCTTGATCCTTTACCCGAGAAGCCACCGTTTTGCTGCCGCAAGCCTCTGTTTGTACATTTGATCATTGGAAATTCTACCAACTTCCAGAACATCTCTACTCCACCTCAGGAACACACTGTACAAAAATCACTGATGGCTGACAAGAGGGATAAGGGGGCGGTCGGCTACCAATGGCGGCCGGTCGGCTACCATTGGTGGCTGGTCGGCCACTGCTAGTTCACATCTCCATGCTGCAACAGAGAGTAAAACAGAGCAAAACAGTGTATTCTCACAAGTTCTCTACACTATTTACCCTCCTTATCATCACACAAGCTCAAAGAAGAGAAACTCTTGACCCTCAAACCATCAATCAAGCAATTTTCATGCATGATGGCTAAGGGACCAAGTTTGTACAAGTTCGATAAATGCACAAACAAGACCAAAATGACCACCACCCTATCATGCATGATCAAGGGCAATGGTGACCAAGAAAATGACACATTTCATCACTTTGAGTATGAAATGTCCCATTTTCCTTGTGTTCGAATTAACGTCCGATTCGAACACATGCAATGCAACATGAAAGATGCTTATCTTGCCTCTTTTACTTGTCAATTTTTGTTTAGTCATTTTAATTACCAAACCATTCCTTAATCAATTTGTCCATTGGTGATTGTCTTCTAAAGTGAAAGAAGTGTCAACCAAGAGGTAGTTCAAGGTATGAGAGAAGCTTCATGCCGTTGGTAATGAACCCTCAAAGGAGTATTAAACCATTAAGCATGAGCCTCAACCGCAAGCTTAAACAACCTTAAGGTTGAAACAACCCTCAAAGGAAATGAAAAAGTGAAGAAATGAGGGAGGTTGCAAAGATTGTATGTGCTGAAATTAAGTGATAAAAGCACTAAAAACATGCAACGAACTTACACCAATGATGGTTAAAGCCTTAAAACACTAAGCCAGTGAAGGAATTAACACTTCAACTATGCAAAAACAAGACTCAAACAAGCTAACAAGCCCAAAACATAGCTAAAATAGGTTATTTCAGAAGCAAAAAATGTTGGAATTAAGCTAAGTTAAGCTAGAAAAACATGCTAACATGTGAAGCTAACTAGGCATGCAAACAAGACATGAGGAGGGGAGACTAACCCCTCCAATTTTGGACTTCAAAACAAGTTTTTGGCCACTAAAATGCTCTAAAATTCAGTGGTTAAAAGGCCCAAAAAAGTTGGTTTGAAAGTGATGAATGAAGAGCACAAAAGCTATACAAGCAAAGAAGCAAGAAGAGTGAACCACCCCTAACTAAAAAGAGGCTCAAACCACCACTTGTAAGTCACAAAAACAGAGCTTATTATAGTTCAAAACCAGCCTCGAATCAGCTTAAAAAGATGAGAAAACAAGTATACTAAACAAGTGAACAAAGCAAGTAAACTACCTCTTGAAGCAAAGAGCAACTCTAGGCACAAATTCAAGCCAAAACCACTTGCTAGAGCTCAAAACAAGTCTCAAGGAACCTCAGCTCAAAGAGAATGAGATTTGGTTTAAGAGGTATAGGCTAAAGTGTAGAGAAACCAAGCACACACACACAAATTTGCAAGAGAGATAGAGAAATCTAGAGAGAGAGAGAGAATTTTGCTCCAAATTTGCTAACCTCCCAAAATGGGGAAGGAACCCCCATATTTATAGAAAAACACCCTCTATACTTGGAAACATCCCACCGTACACGTGTAGGGAGATGCAGCTTATTGTGCTAACAGTTGGCACAACTGGCAACAAATATCTAGAAAAGGCATTGGTGGCCGACCGGCCACACCTCTAGCCAACAACCATTCCATGGCCGACAGGTCACCAAGAGGTTCTAGACAAGAAAAACCAAGGATTGGTCCAAAACAAGGCACAAAACAGATAAGTTTTCAAGGCTGAAAGGCAGGGCACTCCACCGAGAACTTCAAGCACTCAAAACGAACACATCCAATCATAATCATTGAGTGCACAAGCAATGACGTCCAAGTCTTGAGGATGGTAAAAAATAGGGTGTCTACAGGTCACTGGAGAAATATTGAGGAAGTGATTTTTGGAAGGGGAAAAAAAATTTGTGTTATGGACTGGAATGGTCTTAATGAGCTGAAAATGTTTTCATTTTAATCAAAAGGGTAAATTTTCAATTTAATAACAAATCTAAAAAAAAAAAAATAATTGGTTTTGTATTATGGATAACACTTATTGTTTTCGGAAAACAGTTTTTAGAATTTTTGAGTTTTATAGCAAAAGAGTGAAAATGTATTTTGGTTGTAGGCGGTGCAAGGTTGAGCACCTTTTGAGAAAGAAAAGTTTTTAAGGAAAATGGAGAAAAGAGGCATTTTCTTTAACTTGGTTGTCTTGTTTAAACATTTTATCTTATGTTGTTGAGTCATGTTGTAATCTAGCCTAAGTTGTTCGTTATGTGTTATGTGTTTGTTTTACGGGGAGTGTAGAATTGTCGAGGCTTGTTATGCTGTATCTGTTGTCTGTTTGACTGTGTTTTGTTTTGCGTTCTCTCCTTATGAGTGTTGGCTGATGCTTTGTGTGAGGCAGGTTGTTCTATTCGCCGTCTTCGAGTGTTGAGTACTTGGTATTGGTTTGGGAATTGTTGATGTTTGAGATGTGGTTGACGTTTTCGAGTTTGAGCGGTTGTTGTTGTTATTGTTGTTGTTGTTTCTTGTCTCATAGATGTCATGACCCGAACCCGCTCCCAAGGGTTAAGGACATAACCGGCCAGTAATCATGAGATTACCTACGGCCTCAAACCAAACCAAACACGTTTTAACAGAGTTAATGGGGGCCAAACGGAATCAATTTAAAACTTTGCCCATAGAGCTGTGCTTACATGGCAGATCATAACAAACTATACATATGCACATTAATAACTCACATCAAAATATGTACTACACAAAGCTCTGTACATACAGGATCATATAGGTCTAAGTTAGCCGAACAAAACTATATACAACATATACAAAGACTTCGGCCACATGACAAAATAAAACAGAATGGCAAAAAGGCGAAGACGGGTCTTATGCGTGAGACGCAAGGGCTGACTCTTCAAAACCTTTGTTGTTCCACACAGACTTCACTAGGGCTGGGTTTGAACTTCTCTGGGCTCACCTACAAATACATGAATGAGCGTGAGCGATAGCCCAATGAATAATATCAAATACATAAGTTATACAAACGATATATAGAACAACATGCTTCAAACGGCCTTAGGGCCAATTCATATTTCTATTTAACATATATACACAATTTAGGTTAAGTGACTGCGGTCCCAAACAAACTAGCCTTTGGCCCATTCAAACTTTCATTTGTGTCAAAACGGCCTTTGGCCCATTCAGATGACAGACTGGCCTTTGGCCCATTCATTCGTTCATGTCGAAACGGCCTCTGGCCCATCATTCATTCATGTCAAAACGGCCTCCGACCCATCCATTCATGTCAAAACGGCCTTCGGCCCATCCATGCATATCAAGACGGCCTCTGGCCCATCCATTCATGTCAAAACGGCCTCTGGCCCATTCATTCTATTATTCATATCAGACTGGCCTCTGGCCCACTTATTTGGTATAGCAAATATTGTCCACCAATCGAATCAATGAACTTATAAAACTTACATAGAAGTAAGCAATTGGACAACAACATATTTCAGATATCTCTATTAAGATATTACTCACAGTGATCGGTTGGTTGGTTTGCCCTGGAACTCGACCCTACACATTCCATGAACACAAAAGGGTCACAAACTATTCAATCCGTTCTAAATTCACATATTCCTCTTTAGGCTTCATTCTTATCTCTTTAACTCATTTATAATGCTCAATGCATGCCTAAGAGTACTTGGAAGTGAAAGAGAACAGAAAATGAAACACAAAAGGTCTTTTCAAAATTTCAGAAAACAGGGTCCCCGCTCGAGCGTGGACTTCCTCGCTCGAGCGGACCTATGAGATCTGCAAAAGTACTGGATGCATCAAAATTACGCTCGATTGTGCACTCTGGTGCTTGAGCGGAAGGCCTCTCTACATGGTTCCCCGCTCGAGCGTGAACTCCCCCGCTTGAGCGGATACCATGTCTGCAAAAAGTTCTAGGAGCACGTATTTCACGCTCGAGCGGCAGTTTCCCTGCTCGAGCGGACATCAAAATTCTGGAAAACCCAGAATTGTTCTTTGAGCTCAATTCGACCTTACAATCAACATTTCAAGCATATAATAGCTCAAACTTCACATATACATATTCTAACATGGTATAAACACCAAATTACAACATAATGAAGCTCAATTTCACAATTTAATCACATGCATGTTCCAATTTACACCAAACTTGCTACCATGACAACAATTCCATGTATTTCAAACTCGTTCCTCATAAATTGTACATGCATATGGGATATCACTCCCATTTCAACTTACATGGTGCACTTGGTGATTACAAACATGAGCTTCAACCAAAACTCTACATGGATCATATATTTTAAACTCAAACATGCAAATTCAAGCAATTACACACATGCATGCACATATTGGCTTTCAATACAACAAAATCAACTCAATTTCCTCATAATCAATTTAATCCATGTTCTTGACCATTATTCAAACTTGAATTCACAAGATGATAACTTAAAATTCATGAATTCACTTACCTAGGAGCTTCAAACCCCTAAACTCTAGCCAATTCTTGAGTTTAATCTTCAGATTCCCAAACCTTGAGCCAAGATTGCACAATTCTCTCCCTTTCTCTCTCTATAGCCGGCCCTCTCTCTCTCAAGGCACCAAAATCTGATTTTTGAGCTCAAGTGTATCAATTAAGTGTATAGTGCCTCTTTACATAAGTTCCCACTAGCACTAATTTAATAACAATAAATAATTGGGCACTAATACATCAATTTAATCAATTTAATCTGATCCGAATCAATTTTCAATCAAATTTCACCGTAGGCTCTAAAAATTATGCTAATCATAATGGTGCAATCAATTTCGGGTTCTGTGGCCGATAAGGCCTTCAATTTAATTTCCAAAGCAGACAATCAAACAGATATTCCTACGGTGAACAGATAGAAATTCAAAACCACATATTTTCACATAATGGCTCACAAAATTATATTAAACACATAATCATGCTCATATTAAGGACCAATTAACATATTATGAAACAGGGATGTCACAATAGAGATCCCAGCAGGTATTAGGGTTGATGAGGCATTCATGCCTTTTCTTAGTATTTTTGTTGTTCGGGTGTCTTTTGGACCCCGAGGTGTTGGATCAAGATCCAGGAACTTATCCCAGGATGGATCTAAGCTTGGGTTGGTATTATGCTTTCGTTTGGTGGTTGCTAGCCTTTGGGTTTTCGGCTTTTATCAATTTTGGGGATGAAATTTCCTAAGTAAGGGAGATTGTAGTGGCCCGGGTTAGTTTAGCTTGACCCGTTTCATTTTCGGTTAGGACACGAGGTTGTTCCAGGTGACGTGGACCATTTCTGGGTGGTTAGGACCTTTAGTATACCTCAGGTTGGCTATTGGACACGCTCGCGACCACTAGGGTTGCACCCATGATGGGTTATGCTGGAGGTTGCACCAGTGAAGGGTCACGACCAGGTTACGACCAAAAGAGGGCCTCAGGTCATTTGGCTTGGAGAAAAGGTGTGTTGCCTGTGCTAGGCCGCGGTATTTCGGGTCATGCCTGCGACCAGTTATTCTAGGTGGTCGTGTCCGTAGTTATAGGGGTTGCATCCACAACCTGTTTTGTTGTCGTTGTTACGACGACAATGTGGCCTTCACGCCTATGACCTGTCTACCTATAAAAGTCCCCAAAAGCTAAAAATGTCTATTTTTCTTGATATTTTCCTTCTCTTCTCTCTCCCTCTCGTCATTTCTAATCCTCAAAAGCTTTTCAGCTTGGGTTTTATCTATTTCTACCCACTTTGACCCCTAGTTCCATATACGAAAATATAGAGCTTGGCGAGGGCTTCCATTTAATCTAAGCGGATCGTAATTTCATCGCCGGCAATTTTTCTGGCTTGTCTCCTCTTTACTTCAAAAGGTAGGGTCCATTTCTTAAACTCGATGTGAGTTCGGTAGTGTAATTGCGGTATATTTTGATATATAGATTTGTTGTTGTTAGGTTGATTTTGGAAATTTGTTTTGTGAGTTGAGGATTTATTCCAAATAGGGTTGTTGAGCTATGATTTTGCTACTAAATCTATTTTCTGTATATAAAAGTGCAAATGGGTTTCTAAAAGTGGAAAAGCCCCAATTTGGGAAAACCCCTAAATGATATCGTTTTTGGGAATTGGTTGGACTTTCAGAAAAAGGATTTAGTTGGAAAGAAAATGTTGTGAGATTTTGAAAATACCGAGTATTGTTGCTCTTTTGGAAAATCTTGGGTTGTTGGGAACTATTTATATAAGTTTTGAAAATATTGGATTATATATCCGTATTGTTATCTTTTAATTATTGTATTAGAGATGACTATTTTGGCTATCAGTAGAGGATAGCATTGCCATGTGCTAGAAATTGCATGTGAATTAGGCAAACTGGAATATTTATGAAATCATACATATCATGAGGCATATCATGGATTTGGAATTTGGAACTGCATGTTTTGTAAATGTTGTTTTGAAAACATTTGTATTATGTTTTAAAAACATTTGTATCGTTTTGGAAAGCTGGTTTTTGGAACACATGTATTGTGTAATTAAAAAGGGTAAATAAAATGGTAAAGCTGTAAGGGGTGTTAAAGAAGAATTAAGTTGGCCTGTGTGTCCACGGTGTAAGGCCGGAAACCCGCGCAGTAGGCGCCGATTCCATTCCGATAATCTCGATAAAATGGCATAGTGACTTGTATAGTTACTATTATGAACACTAGCCCTGGAAATTTTCTCATTTTTTTTATTATCGTTTTGGTTTTGAAAAGGATGTTTTCAAATGGATTAGCAATGTATTTGCTATTGTTTAGCGATGTAGTCACCTTTGGTTTAGCAATATATTTGCTAGTTGGTATTGTGATATGTGAATTGGTTTTTGAAATGGGTTTTCATTAAACAGATATTTTATTTTGGAAAACGTTTTGAATAAATAAAAGATTTTGATGATTGGAGAGAAGGGAATTTTGTTGAGAAATCAAACAAATTTGAAAATGCATCGGAGCATATTGTATATATGTATTGCATCATGATCATTTATACTAATGGAGCATATTTAGTTTTTGAAAGATTCTCTACTAGGCTTTATGCTTGCCCTACGTGTAACAATCCCGACATATGATTAACCGATAAATCATGATTAAATGTGCCTAATAAGTAATTAAGATGAAATTCTGAATTAATTGCACGTGAATTGCATTATTTGTGTTTATATATGTCTGCTGTAGGAATATCTATTTGTCTTTTTGTTTGGTTCTGCGACTTAAAGGCCTTATCGGTATCCGAACACGAATTTGACATAGTATATGTGTTATTTAGATTTTTTTTTTTGTTGAAAATTATGGTAGGTTTAATTGAAATTTGATTCGGAACGAATTAAATTAGAATAATTAATGTCAATTTGATTAGCTTAAGTCAAGTTTAACTAAATCCCTAATCAAGCCTATATAAGGCTTACAAACCACTTGAGTCATCTTTTCTTCATCATTGTTGAGCCTACAAACAAAACGTGAGAGAGAGGAAGAAGAGACCAAGAGGGTTTGAGATCAAAACTTGAGGTTGGAAGGAATTTGCTAGAGAATTAAAGGGAATTGGCTTGGAAGCTTAAAGACATAGTAATCTAGAGCCTAATTAAAGATTTTAGGTAAGGATTTCAACCTTTACTTGTGTAATTGAGAGTTAACACATGAATTCAAGAGGAATTAGAACAAGAATTAAGCTTTGAGAGGTGAATTAGAAGTTAAATCATACATGCATGTTCATTTTCTCATATGTTAAGTTTGATTTCTAAGAAATTCTCACATGCATGCCATTGTTCTAAGTTAGTTTTGGGAATTCATCTTATTCTACACCATTTTATCTAAATTGATCATGTTTTGGACAAGTTTAGTTCATAGCATTGCACACATGTCATATACATATAAGTTTCAAAGTTGGTTTGAATAATTGACTTGCTTTTGTGCTTTGATTTTGCGAAATGATTTCGAATTCACAATGTTTTACAAGTTTACAAGTGTTTTCTCAAGCTTTTAGCCGAAAAGGACTTGTTTTGTAACTTTGAATTCGAGTTTTCAAGCGTGGGAGCAAATTTGGAAATTCTAGAATTTTGTCTCACCGCTCGAGCGACAGAACCTGTGCTCAAGCGACCATTCCTTATTTAGCACTTTTGCATTTTCGCTCGAGCGAACAAAAGTTGGCTCGAGGTTAAAATTCAAGCTCCCAAAAGTTTACAAGTTTTGCAGACTGCTCGAGCGACCAGAGTTGCGTTCGAGCGAAGACCTCAGTCTCACGCTCGAGTGACCGTCGAGTGTGCGTCAAGCAAAAAAAATCAAGCAACCCATACTTTTGCAAAGTTCATAGACCGCTCGAGCGACGGAAGTTGCGCTCAAGCGACCACCCTTATTTTTGACCCTCCGCTCGAGTGAGAGAAACTATGCTCAAGTGAGGACCCTGTTTTTAGCAAATTTGGCTAAATGTTAAACAACATGTTTTGGCATCCTCATTACATCTTAGGCATTCTTAAGCCCTAATTAAGACATAATAATGAGGAGAAGACTTAGGAACACACTAAGAACGAAACACAATAAGTTAAGTATTCTTTGAGTGTGTGTTTCAATGTGTGTGTCTGTTATGTTTGTATAGGTCAGCGCCGCAACTTAACTGATTTGTCTGCTCTGTCTGTCTGCTTTGGAGCCATCTGTGAGTAATAACTTAGTAAAGTTATGTTTAACTTTATTTATTTTCTGTATGATGAAATAAGATTTGTTTTCTGAAATGTTATGTCCAGTACAATGAATGATTGTCCAATTTCTAGCATGTATTCGTGGCATCCTTAGCATCATGTGATATTTGTTAGCTGTTACCCGATATCGGAGGTTCCATCATGGAACTTAGTATGTCTGTTATTTGTTACTAGTACCGGAGACTCCACCATGGGGCCCAGCATATCTGTCATCTGTTACCCAGGTCCGGAGGTTCCTTTATGGAACTGGTTACTCATAACCACTATTTGTTCTGTATCTACTCTGTATCTCTTCTGTATCTATTCTATTAGCGCCAATGGATGTACCGCGTATGATTAAGCATGAACTCTAATTTCTGCACATGATTTGAACAAGAATATGAATCTGAATTCTGATTTCTGAATCTGATATGGGACATCATTTAATTAAAACCCTTTACTCTGTTATTATTCATTGGGCTTCCACTCACTCTATTACTTATGTATGTAGATGATTAGGCGCGTGGCTAGGCTTAATGATAATCGATTGGAGCTCTGTTTTGTCGGCCAACCCTTGTGCCTCTCGAGGAGATTCCGAAAGTCATGTGGTCATGTTTTGTGAACGTATAAGATTTTGTTTTCTTTTTGGAATATGAACAAGTTTTCTGTTTATTTGTATTTTGGGCTATGTCCCCTTCTGGTTATATCTGTAATGAATGTGACGTAAGACGATTGTAATTATGACGTCACGTGTATGTATGTAAGTTTTGAAATTTCTGTCCCATGTATGTCTACACAGCTCAATGGACGTTGTATTTTGTATATTTGTTTTCGCAGCCCCTTATGTTATTAGATATTCAGATCAAAGGCCTTTGGTAATCCCCGAATTACTGGCCGGTTACGACGCTAAACCTATAGGGGCGAGTTTAGGTCATGATAGAGTGGTATCAGAGCACGTGTTATACCGCACACACAAGTCCACATGAGCTATAGGATGTCCTAGAAAAGAATTAGGGACATTTTATCTGCATATGTGAGAGTGTGTTAATTTCTGTAAATGTGAAAGCTGAATCTGAACATGAACATATGAAACTAAAAAGAATGAACTGGGACAGAATACTCCGAACATTATGAAAAGAATTATTTGCCTATGTTTATAAGTGCTCTGTTTACCAATAGCAATGAAAAATACAAGAAGTGACGGTACAACTGAATCTTTAGAGGCTCGCATGAGTTGAATAGAACAAATACTCGAAGCCCTAACTGAATCAATGAGACAGCACCTGTCACACCTCATATTTTTATTACTCGGATAACATTACCAATATTCATTAATCAAGTCTAGTTACAAATAACACTTCATCCTTGGATGAAATGATGAATAATTAAATATACTTATTCTCTCTCGTTATACAACAATGACATTTACATACAAATAAAAGAAATGTCCTGAGGCTTACAGTAAAAGAGAGGACACTACTCTTTATAAAAAAAAATAATACTCAACCAAACAACAAATAAAGTAGTACAATCCATCACTACATTACACTTATGAAATGATAAAACCCATTGTTTGATCTTCAAATCCGAAAAGCATTCCCTGTACACATGTACAGGCAGGGGGTCAGCAACCACTAGCTCACCAAACAATCCCATATTAAAACATTAGAAGATAATGCGGGTACCAAAATACTCATACATATACATGAAATCATATCATCTCAAAACCATATGATTTTATTACATAATCTCTTAAATCCAATTTATTTAATTAACCATAACAAGTTAACTTAAATAAATAAACATGTTTTGATAGCAACAGAACATCCTTTTCAATTCATTCAATTATCTCATTATCAATTGAATCAAATAATTAAACAATGAATCAAATCCATTTTATACAGTCTTATGAGATGAATGCATATGCCATGTCATGCTAAAAATGTTTTTCTCATCTTTTGAAAATCTTATGCACAATGCCAATTTGAAAACACATTAATCCAACAATTTCAATAAAATTCCAAGATGGTAAATACGACTCAAGTAATCCCTAGGCTGGTGTCTGCAAGTAGACTATACAAGTACTACCAATTTGTCATTTTTACCAGTATTAATTGGAAGGCTCGACACCTGTAATCTGTCATTTTTACCAGTATTAACTGGAAGGCTCGACACCTATCCGCGCGGTTTCTGGTCTTTCACCATGGACACTCAGGCGAACTTAACCAATATCAAACTACACCCTTAGCCGGACTTACCAATGTATTTACCTAAAACAATTCAAAATGATCTTATTTCACCAAAAACAATTCCTTTATCAAAACAATAGTTTTCAATTGAATTCAAAATCCATAATAACAATGAAATGGAATGGCAATGCAATATGTAACAATGCATTAGAAGTTCCAATTTCAATTCCACCACACAATGTTCCATTGTGATCAAATTCCATATCTTTATCAATGTAATACCATGATACAATCCCAAGAGATAATATAATAATGTCAATGTTCATGTATTTACCACATGTAAATCAACAAACTTCCAACTTAGTCATTTCAAGACAAATTTCACGACCCAAACCTGATATCCAAAGTCTCGGTGTCGTAACAAGATAATCATAAAATGATTCAAATAATTTTGTAGTCGTAGCGCAAGCGATTAAATTAAATAAATTAAAATAAAATAATTAGGTACCAAATGTTTAATAAAATGAAACAAACATAGTCCATTGAGCTTTATTGTATTACAAGAGTCCGGAAAAAACAGACAGAAATCTTAAAAATAAATAAAAACAACACAGCGATTCATTCCCCATGTTGATCCTGCTAAACTTCGTCACCTGAAAGGGATAACAGCTATAAACACATAGCAGAGTGAGAAATATTATACTGTGAGTATAGGGGCATCAAAATAGCCATGGATAGTTATTTAGGCTAAAACATTAACATAATTTGAGTTGAATACATAAATTAATTAAGTGATAGAAACTGAAATAAATAATTATAACCATGGTACAGAATAGAACAGAACAGGGGTCACTAGAGTGACAATCAGAACATGGGTCAATGGATCCATGACAAACAGGGGACCACAAGATGGTCAAACAGGGGCCAATGGTTATTTAAGTCCACCAAGGCATGGGACTCCCGTGGTGGTACTTACAGAAAATAATTGTTTACAAGATCATTGTCAAATACTTTTCAAAATTTAGACAAACATGTCCATGGGTTTTAATTTACGCAAATAGAGTTCAGAAAATAATCCACGTAATTGAAACATTAACCTAACCATAAACAAAAATTATATAAAATGAATTATGGTAACTCAAAATATTCATAAAATATATTATGGTAACTCAAGACATGTAGAAAACATATAATAGTAACTCAATGTATAATAAAACTCACCTCTAATATAAACTTATCCCCATTCTTCCTGTGCTACCGAACCTCCCGTGTTATTTCTTTTTCGACTCGTTTCATGGATTGCCTTCCCTGCTTCTACTATCATGCCCTATTTATATGCATCAATTCTTGGAGCTTAAGTTATTTCGTGTTCTCAGAAAGCGCCACCTGGCCCTTGACTCTTACCAATTGACCAAAGGTCATCTAGGGATTAGTGTTGGCGTTATCTAATTCAATGGCTCTAGAAGATTAGGGTTGGCATCATCTAAGTCAGTGTTTCTAGAAGATTAGGGTTGGCTCCTTATAATTCTAAGAGTTGTTGCCCTCTTTGGTAATCCACAATGATCTCAAAATTTTCATATGTTATAGGTTAGGTTCGTGTCTAAAAACCTCACTACCAAACAATAAAACATCACTTACCACTTTCTAAAATATTTTACGTGTGATGTCTCACAATTTACTTCCTTAACAATTTAATCAATTTCCTAAACTATGCATTTATTTATTTATATATTTATTTATTTATTTTATTATTATTATTATTATTATTATTATTATTATTATTATTATTATTATTATTTGAGTTCTTTTTATTGCAAAATTTGAATTTAAAAAAAAGAAAATTCGGGTGTCACATATAACCTATTAGTATACACCAAATATTAAAACTATTTATTAATTTCCCAATTATTTTGACTCACACAAAACCTTCAATCAATTTTTGTTTCACCTCAACCAAGATAACTAATATGATTTTCGCCAAATCCCATACTTATTAAATATTACCATTTCCATCCTACTATATCAAAAACAATTATAATATAATCTCAATAGCACACTTTTAACCATAATGGATATAACCTTTTAACAAAAACTAATTTAATCCACTAAATTAGTAAGTTTATTATATTCAAAAATTTTCAAATTTATAATACCAAACCTAACTTCACATGTCTCATCCCTCAAACATAACCGTACTTCAACATAACCATTTTTTTGTACCAAGTTACTTAAAGATGTAATATTTTTCCCAAATTCTCTACCAATAACAATTTTCACAACTTTTCTAAAATTAATTAATCACATGATCTTTATATCAAAAATTATGAAATATGCTCAAGAGTAACATTTTCAAGGTAGTGAGTTCAAAAGTCCACATTTCACATTTTTTCTTTTCACAAAAATAAACACAACTTTATCATCAACATATCACCTTTCATAAAATATCATGAATATAACACTTTTAGAATTTTTAATCCTAAAACAACTTTGTAATCCCAACTTAACAATTTACACAATATTCCTCAACATCAATTTATTTTTCTCAAAAATAAATTCCAAAATCAAAGATAAAAAAAAATAATTCAACTTTATATTTCTCAAAATAAATCATCTAATCATAATATGATATAAATACAATCATACAACCTTTAAATTTTATTTTCAGATTTTTTTTTACAAAATTAACAACATAAAATGATTTTTCCAAAATCAATCTCAAAATGCTAACATTCTTAACATTTCAACATAATTTTTCTTCCAAAAATTACCAAACAAAAATCTGAAAATTATATATATATATATATGCAATACCTCTTAAAATGACATATTTTCTCAAAATAACCCTAACATAACTTTAATGTAAAAATATGAAAAAAGTTCCTACCTCAAATAATGAAGAAGAGCAGATCTAGAAGGCAAATCTTACCCGATCATGAATCCGAAACTACCATTACGAAGATCACGACGAGTTCTCCGACTTTTATTTACAACACTTTTGCAAAATCTCACTATAAAGACTCTTATTCTAAGCTTAAAGCTTAAGCCAACAACGGAGGGGAAAAAAAAGAAGAAGAAGAGAGAGAGAGAGACCAAGAGAGAGAGAGCAGGAGCTCCAAATGAAACCCACCAAATGAAATGCACAAAGAAAGGAAATGAAAAGATGGAAGGAAAAAGTGGGGAGGCAACCCACGTGAGTTTACTTCCCAAAGTTTAGTTTCCCAAAAAATATAATTTTTGTAATAATACCTCAAAATTTTATAATATAAATTATAAAATGATATAATTTTTCTCACTACAAAATATAACATTTTTGTATACCACAAAATATAATATTTTGTTCACTACGAAATATACAAATTTTCATTATTTATAAAATATATAATTTTTCACTATATGGTATACACCATAAAATCAACTATTAAATATTTATTATAACTCCTATATAATAAATAATAACAACTCCCAAGGTGGTTACTACCAATCACATAATTAAAAAGGACCAAATAATTAAACATAAGTCACTAAACAAACTCAAATTAAATTAAATTAAATTTAATTCATGGGTCCCACTCATAAGTCAAACATGGTCCAATTATATACCAAAATAGACCTAACAAATTTATCCAAATCATGATCTAAACATTCAAAATTAAATAACAAAATTTTGTTATAAATTAAACTGAACACCAATCAGTACGTGAATTTTTATAAAATAAATACTTATCAATAAATTCTGAAATTTTTACCCAACGTGCTAGACTTGTATGTGAACAATATATAAAAATTTCATAATTTTCTGAGATCGGGAACTATTTTAAAAAAATACAAAACCGAACTATTTTTGCACAGAATTTACACAGCAGTCAAATCCGAAAATTTGCTCAATTAAATTATGCACTGTCTATTTTTAAAATAAAAAAAAATTCTGGGTCATCACAGCAACAAAGGCAACAACCTCTGCCTCCTTCGCCTCCTCTAGTCTAAGTAAAACCAGATAACAATGATATTATAAATCTAACTCAGAAGTTCATGAAGATGAAACCGCCGACTTTCTTGGGTGGTATTGAACCATTAAAGGAAGAGACATGGTTACTCGAAATAGAAAAATTATTTGAAGTATTTCCCTACTCTGAGACTCATAAGGTTTTATTGGCCACCTATACTCTAAAAGATGAAGCCCGAAGATGGTTTTATTGGCCACCTATAACAATGGGAACATGACATGGGCTCAATTCAATGAAATCTTCTTTGACAAGTACTTTCCTCAGTGCTTTCGGGACCGAAAAGTTTCTGAATTCCAAGAACTCAATCAAGGCAACATGTCTGTAGCCGAGTATGAGGCTAAATTCACTGAATTAGCTCGATTTGCTCCTAATATGGTAGATATGGACTACAAGAAAGCTCAAAAATTTGAAGGTGGATTAGATCTAGACGTGTTTGATCGGGTAGGTGTTTTAAAGCTGCCTACTTATGTGGATGTACTTGACAGAGCGTTGATGGTAAAGGCTAATTTGGTAGCAAAGAAACAAGTTAAAGCACCAACAATAGAATGGAGAGGTAAAAGGTCAGGGTACAGTTTCAGAAAGGGTCGTTCTTTTGTAAATGAAAAGCAAAACACGGGGTCTACTAGTAGCTCAAGTCAGAGCAGTGCGTCTATACCAGTTTGTTCTGATTGTGGAAGGAGACATAGGGATGTATTGTACTGTGCATCCGATGCTTGTTTCCAATACAGCAAGACAGGCCATGTAGTGAAAGATTGCCCGCTTAGATCTGATAATACCAACTGTCTCGCAACAAGTTTAGCTGGATCCGCTTTTACAGCTAGAACAAATACGAGAGTTAACACTGGAAGAGAAACTTTGAGACAAGGCTGAGTTTTCGCACTAGTGCCTGGTGATGTGCAGAACACTAAAGCTATGGTGTCAGGTATACTCCCTATTTGTGCTAAAAATGCATATGTGCTGATAGATTCTTGTTCTACATATTCCTTTGTATCGCATGCTTTCTCCCGAAAATTGACTAGACCACTAGAACCTATGAATTATTTGTTATCTGTATCTACACCATCTGGAGGTTCTATGGTATACGTGTATGTTTGTTCGGCATGTGATGTTGTGATTGGTGATATGTTGATTTGTTACTATTGGGTATTGATCATTTTGACTGTATACTTGGTATGGATTGGTTGACGAAGTATTGTGCAACTATTGATTGTGTGAATAAAACTATTTTGTTTTGACCACCTGGCATGCGTGAGTTTGTATTCGTTGGGAATGGGGCCATATTTGATTTCTTTTGTGAAAGACAGAAAGTTGTTAAGAAAAGGGTGTCGGGGTTACTTATGTTGTGTGTTAACTGTAACTTCTGATAGTTTTACTATAAAGAACATCCCTGTAGTAAATGAATTTCCTAATGTATTTCCAAATGATTTGCCTGGAGACTTCATTGATAGGAAAATTGAGTTTACTATTGATGTTGTATCCGGAACACAATCGATTTCTAAAACCCCATACTGAATGTCAATTTTTGAATTGAAAGAATTAAAAGTTCAACTCCAAGAACTCTTAGACAAGAAATTCATCCGCCCGAGCAGTTCACCTTGGGGTGCTCCAATTCTATTTGTTAAGAAGAAATATGGGTATTTAAGGTTATGTATTGACTACCGTGAATTGAACAAAGTAATCCTGAAGAACAAATATCCATTGCCTTGAATAGATGATCTGTTTGACCAAGGTAATGCCATTTGGGGTAACTAATGCACATGCGGCATTCGTGGGTTTAATGAATAAGGTGTTCAAATAATTTCTTGATGAATTTATCGTTGTATTTATTGATGATATACTGATTTACTCCAAAAGAAGGGAAGAACATAAAAATCATCTGAGAATTGCCTTATAAATCCTGAGAGAAAAGAAATTGTATGCAAAACTTTCCAAATGTGAATTTTGGCTTGACAGTGTAGCATTTTTGGGACATGTGATCAACAAGAATGGTATATTAGTGGATCCACAGAAAATTGAAGCTATTGTAGACTGGCCAAGACCAACAAATATGTCAGAAGTTAGGAGTTTTCGGGGACTTGCTGGCTACTACCGCAGATTTGTAAGAGACTTCTCCAAGCTTAGCTTGCCATTAACACAACTGACTCTAAAAAATACACCGTTTGATTGGAATGATCAAAAGGAGTCTACTTTCCAAGAGTTAAAGACCAGGTTAGTAACTGCACCAATTTTGACTTTGCCTAATGGTACTGATGGGTTTCAGATTTACAATGACACTTCATACAATGGTTTGGGGTGTGTGTTAATGCAAAATGGAAAAGTGATTGCTTATGTTTCTCGACAACTTCGACCATATGAAAAAAACTATCCAGCCCACGACCTTGAACTTGCAGTTGTGGTTGGCGTCATTATCTGCATGGTACAACTTATGAGGTGTATACTGACCACAAAAGCCTCAAATACTTCTTTACTCAAAAGGAGTTAAACATGAGACAAAGGCAATGACTTGAGCTGATAAAAGACTATGATTTTCAAATTTGTATCATCCAGGGAAGGCAAATACCGTTGCAGATGCATTAAGTAGAAAATCGATTGGGAACTTGTCATGTCTGCTCACCGGTCAAAGAGAGTTGTTATGTGACTTGGAGAAGAATGAGATTAAAATTGTGTTGTGTGAACTGGGCGGGATCTTAGATGCCATTTATGCTCAGCCTATAATCATTGAAGAAATTAGAGAGAAACAACTTGAAGATGAGTTCTTGAAGAAAATTGTTGATGAGATTGACTCAAAACCGAAACCAAGATTTGTGTTGGAGAACAATGTGTTAAAATTTCAAAGTCGACTTTGTGTACCGGATTATTCTAACTTGAGGAAACGTGTTATGACTGAGGCTCACAATTCGAAGTTTGCTATACATCTGGGTAATATGAAAATGTATAAGGATCTAAAACAGAACTTCTGGTGGCTAGGAATGAAGAAGAGTATTGTTGATTTTGTGGCTAAGTGTTTACATTGTCAATAGGTAAAAGATGAACATCAACGACCTGCTGGATTACTTCAGCCGCTTCCAATACTGGAATGGAAATGGAAGCATATCATGATGGACTTCATTGTTGGACTGCCTTGCTCCTCCCGAGGTATGGATTCTATTTGGGTCATTGTTGATCGTTTAACTAAATATGCCCACTTTTTGCCTGTCAAATCGTTGTATAATGCGGATAAGTTGGCTAACTTGTATGTCAATGAGATTGTGAAATTGCATACAGTCCTAGTTTCCATAGTATCTGACAGAGATCCCAAGTTTACTTCGAGATTCTAGCAGAGTCCACAGCAAGCTTTGCGAACTGAGTTAAGACTGAACAGTGCATATCACTCACAGACAGACGGCCAATCAAAAAGAACGATACAAACTTTGGAAGATATGCTCAGAATGTGTGCCTTAGATTTACAAGGCGATTGGGTGACCTACTTACCATTGGCCGAATTTGTGTATAACAACAGTTATCACTCAAGTATTGAGACGGCTCCTTATGAAGCTCAGTATGGTAGAAAATGCCATTCTTCAATCTGTTGGGCCGAAGTAGGTGATAGACCTTTGTTGGGACTAGAACTGGTACAAGAGACGACTGAAAATGTGAAATTGATTCAACAGAGATCAAAACTACACAAAGTCGCCAAAAGAGTTATGCAGATGTCTGAAGAAGAGACAGAGAATATGAAGTCGGGGATCACGTGTTTATCAAAGTGACTCCAATGAAAGGGCAAAATCGGTTTGGTGTGAAAGGGAAATTGGCACCGAGATATGTTGGACCATATGAAATCCTTGAGAAGATCAATCTGGTGACGTATCGAGTAGCTTTACTGCCAGTCATGGAACATATGCATAATGTTTTTCATGTTTCAATGCTTCGGGAATATTTACGAGATCCACTCCATGTGATTGAGCCGGTCCATATGCTTCTGAAAGATGAATATACGTACGAAGAGAGGCCAATTCAGATTGTGAATCGTAGAATCAAAAGATTGAGGAACAAAGAAATACCATCAGTGACAGTTGATTAGCAAAACCACGAAGGGACTTACGCAACTTAGCAGACTGAAGACGATATGAAGAAGAGATACCCTGATTTATTCCCTTTGGATCCGATATTCTTCCAAAACGAACGCAATTCGAGTTTGGAGGATCAAACTCTTTAAGGGGGGAGGACTGTAACAACCCCGACCTATGATTAGCCGATAAACCATGATTAAATGTGCCTAATAAGTAATTAAAATGAAATTCTGAATTAATTGCATGTGAATTGCATTATTTGTATTTATATCTATCTGTTGTAGGAATATTTGTTTGTCTTTCTGTTTTGTTCTGTGACTTGAAGGCCTTATCGGCATCCGAACATGAATTTGACACAGTATATGTGTTATTTAGTTTTTTTTTTTTTTTTGAAAATTAAGGTAGGTTTAATTGAAATTTGATTCGGAACGAATAAAATTAGAATAATTAATGTCAATTTGATTGGCTTAAGTTAAGTTTCATTAATTCCCTAATCAAGCCTATATAAGGCTTGCACACCACATCTTCATCATTGGTGAGCCTACAAACAAAGCGTGAGAGAGAGGAAGAAGAGACCAAGAGGGTTTGAGATCAAAACTTGAGGTTGGAAGGAATTTGCTAGAGAATTAAAGGGAATTGGCTTGGAAGCTTAAAGATAGTAATCTAGAGCCTAATTAAAGAGTTTAGGTAAAGATTTCAACCTTCACTTGTGTAATTGAGACTTAACACATGAATTCAAGAGGAATTAGAACAAGAAATAAGCTTTGAGAGGTGAATTAGAAGTTAAATCATACATGTATGTTCATTTCCTCATATGTTGAGTTTGATTTCTAAGAAATTCTCACATGCATGCCCTTGTTCTAACTTATTTTTGGGAATTCATCTTATTCTACACCATTTTATCTAAATTGATCATGTTTTGGACAAGTTTGAGTTCATAGCATTGCACACATGTCATATACATATAAGTTTCAAAGTTTTGCAAAATGATTTTGAATTCACAATGTTTTACAAGTTTACAAGTGTTTTCTCAAGCTTTTAGCCGAAAAGGACCTGTTTTGTAACTTTGAATTCGAGTTTTGAAGCTTGGGAGCAAATCTGGAAATTCCAGAATTCTATCTCACTGCTCAAGTGATAGAACCTGCGCTCGAGCGACCATTCTTTATATTGCACTTTCACTTGAGCGACCAAAAGTTGGCTCGAGGTTAAAATTCATGCTCCCAAAAGTTTACAAGTTTTGCAAACCGCTCGAGTGACCAGAGTTGCGCTCGAGCAAAGACCTCAGTCTCACGTTCAAGCGACCATCAAGTGTGTGTCGAGCGAAAAAATCAAGCAACCAGTACTTTTGCAGAGTTTATAGACCGCTCAAGCAACGGAAGTTGCGCTCAAGCGACCACTCTTATTTTTGACCCTCCGCTTGAGCGAGGGAAGCTACGCTCGAGCGAGGACCCTATTTTCAGCAAATTTAACTAAGTGTTAAACAACATGTTTTGGCATCTTTATTGCATCTTAGGTATTCTTAAGCCCTAATTAAGACATAATAATAAGGAGAAGACTTAGAAACACACTAAGTATGAAACGCAATAAGTTAAGTACTATCTGAGTGTGTGTTTCGATGTGTGTGTCTGTTATGTTTATGGTCACGCGCCGCAAGTTAACTAATTTATCTGCTTTGGAGCCATCTGTGAGTAATAACTTAGTAAAGCTATGTTCAACTTTATTTATTTTCTATATGATGAAATAAGATTTATTTTTTGAAATGTTATGCTCAGTAAAATGAATAATTGTCGAATTTCCGACATGTATTCGTGGGATCCTTAGCATCATGTGATATATGTTAGCTGTTACTCGATATCGAAGGTTCCATCATGGAACTTAGTATGTCTGTTATTTGTTACCCACACCGAAGGCTCCATCATGGGGCTCAGCATATCTGTCATCCATTACCCAGATCCGAAGGTGCCTTTATGGAACTGGTTACTCATAACCACTATCTGCTTTGTATCTGCTCTGTATCTGTTCTATTTGCGCTAATGAATGTACCACGTATGATTAAGCATGAACTCTGATTTCTATACATGATTTGAACAAGAATATAAATCTAAATTCTGATTTCTGAATTTGATATGGGACATCATTCAATTAAAACCCTTTAGTCTATTATTACTCACTAGGCTTCTGCTCACTCTATTACTTATGTATGTAGGTGATCATGCGCGTCGCCAAGCTTAATGATAATCCCCTGGAGCTCTGTTTTGTGGGCCAACCCTTGTGCCTCCCGAGAAGGTTCCGAAAGTCATGTGGTCATGTTTTGTGAACAGATAAGACTTTGTTTTTTTTTTTTTTGGAATATGAACAAGTTTTCTGTTTATTTGTATTTTGGGCTAAGTCCCCTTCTGGTTATATCTGTAATGAATGTAACGTAAGACTACTATAATTATGACGTCACGTGTATGTATATAAGTTTTGAAATTTCTGTCTCATGTATGTCTACACAGCTCAATGGATGTTGTATTTTGTCTATTTGCTTTGCAGCCCCTTATGTTATAAGATATTCAGATCAAAGGCTTTTGGTAATCCCCGGATTACTGGCCGATTACGGCGCTAAACCTATAGGGGCGGGTTTGGGTTGTGACACTGCGTGACTGAAAATATTTTTCAGGTGTATTGCTTGTACGGATGTGGAATGAGATGTTGGAGTTGTAATTGGAGCTGTGTAAGGCGGTTCAATTATTTGTAGGCCTTGGACCATTTGTTTTATTTATTAGGTTGTGTGCCATTCTTGTAAAGGTTACACCCTTGTATATGATGTAAGCCTGTGAGCAAATCATTTCTATATGATATCATTGCATAACTTTATGTAACAACATCCATTCGACTTAGATGTTGTATGTAGGATGTAGCGACCCCTCTATGTATAATATTTTACACTTTTAATAATTAAAGAAATTTAGATTTTAATTAGTCATTGGTCTGATTTAATTTGGGATTTAAAAAAATTATGGAGTCTGATTCGTTTATGATTTTATTAAGGATTTCTTTTGGAATTAGAAATTGAACGTCCAAGTGGCTTAAAGAGGTAAAATTGATGAGTTAAATCAGTTTAATTTCGAGTATTGGAACCATATGAAGTTTAATTAAATATTCGATTCAACTTTGATTCAATTTAGTAAAAATTGAGATTTGATTAATTGGGTTCAAATTGGAGTTAATTAAGTCAATTAAGTTATGAAAATTAAGAATTGAGATTATTAGGAATTAAATTTACTTATAAAGTGTTCAATTTGAATGTGCAATTTATTGACGGATATTTTTGAGTTTGATCTGAAATTGAAGGCCTTAGTGGTTTGAGAAACCCAAATTGATGATGGAAATAAGTATAATTTGGCATTTGGAGCCTTTTGGGAATTTGATTAAAAATCTTATTCATATTGGTAAAAATTAAACGCTCTCTCCGTCTCAAAATATTAGTCCCTTATTCCATTTTTCATTATCCTAAAATATTAGTCCATTTTCAAAAATCAAGCAATAAAATAATATAAATTTATTATTTTGCCCTTCTTTTAAATTCATTAATAACATAAAAAGTATGACAATTAATATTCCCCAAAAAATTTACTATCACAGGGTAATTTTGAGAAATTAATATTTTTAAAATATAATAATTGTACTATCAAAAAAAGTTGAATTTCCCAAAAAGGACCATTATTTTGGGACGAATGGAGTATAATCAATTGGGCCTCAATTGCAGTCAATTAGACTAATTAAATTATGTGAGGATCGTAATTAGTTATGATTAATTAAGTTATGTGCTAATCAAGATTTATTAAGATTAAGTGTTGCCTAATTAAGTTAATCTTGATCATAAATGGAATTGTAGAATAATCTAGAATTTGAGGGTGTATGTGAGTGTGGGTGTGCTGAGAAATCTGTGCGTACACTAAGAAATTTGTGTGTGCATATGAGAGTGGTGTGTTGGAATTCAAGGAAGTGTGCACGTGTGCTTGTGTGGTGTCAAGAAGTGAGGCTTATGTTGTTGGAACAATCTTCACTGTATTTAAACTTTAAACTTCAAAATGACAAAACATACCTTCATTTAATAAGTTTGATTTGTACATAAATAAACAAATTAAATATGCATTAAAATGTTCTTGTGAATATATATATATATATATTTTCCGACTCAAGTGCAGAAACTAATTTTATTTTGTTGGACAATCTTCACTGTATTTAAATAGATTTTAATTCTATTGTGTACAAAACAACAATTAGAATTTAAAGAAATAAAGAAAATGAGAGAATATGTTTGATTACAAAAATCAAACTCGAAATAGAAATAAATAAATAACAGATTTTATTTTGTTACAAAAACAAAATTAAAATCTGATTAAATAAACAAATTAAAAACAGAATAATATTAAACAACTTACTTGGTTAATTTCTTTGAATAACTTTTCTGATCAAGTCCAGTGTTTAACACTGTGTCCTTAAGACAGATTCGTCATCTCCACGGTGCTTTCAGAATTTGGACGTCTATCTCCCAGGATAAAATGATCTACTACAAACAATAGCAGCACTACAAATTGTTTGCCTAACGAACACACTAAGTGTTTATACTCTCTCTGACAAGAAAATAATGCAGCAACATGAAGAGAATGTTTTCAGAATTATAAAGGACGAAAATTAGAGATTACTAAATCCAAATGAGGGCTGTCCTATTTATAGATGTAAAGGTGGCTGTAGGATTTGAATTGAACAGGTATGAAACCTGTTGGCTTTGAATTTCAAACAGATTTGAATCTGTTGAATTATATTTCAAACAGATATAAAAAAATGGGAAGGGCCCTGTTTGGGTGTGCACTAATACCAAACCTGTTTATTTTCGGGAAGGGCCCTGTTTGGATGTACAATAAAACCAAACCAGTTTAATTTCGGGAAGGGCTCTGTTTGGATGAACAGTAAATCCAAACCAGTTTATTTGAATTAAATTCAAATGTTTTTGGCCCAAAAAGATTAGTATTGGGCCGTACAAGCCCAACCCAACCTCACACCACGCACCCGCGCCCAAGCCCAGCCCGCCCGACCGGACGGACGGCGGCGGCGTGCGTGTGGTGATTTTTGGGTCCAATGGGTCTAGCCCATTTTGCCCATAACCTCTCCCTCTAAAACACTTGGGTACCCCTTGGGGCACACCCCAAGTACCAAACTCATGCCTTATAAACCCTTTCAAAACCTCCCACCAAATCAATGTGGGACAAGCCTTATTCAAAACTTTAAGGAATTTCCACCAAAACACCATTTCCATGGAGCATACTTTGGCTTCAATTTCCCATTCACTCGGTAATGGTTTTGAGCAACCAAATATACCACGTGAATCACAACGCGGCATAGAACGCGTTACCACTTTGACCCGTGTAAATCGATGCACGGGGCCCACCTAAAAATTAGACTAAACTTAGAAAAAATTCTGGTTTTACCTAGAATTTTATAACCATTTCCAACAATCCCCCACATGAATGGAATTGATGACAACGAAATGCAACAATATGCAGACTTAACGAAAGAGTATAAGTCGAAAATATCTTGCATCAGGATAGGTAGTTTTCGGCCTTGAACCTTCCCTAGTTATAACCTATCGGACTTACTGGCTAACCAATGGACGCGATGCCTTGAATTGTTCAGCCGTTTGTGTAAGCCAAGACAATAGATTTCACACAAAATATCTTCTAACACATCGTGGTTCTCACTGTTGTGTTCATTTTGGCCTTGAACGCTCCTGGTTTTCATGAGTGTTTCTAGAGAATGTAGCCTCTTTCATTCTCATAGAACCGGCCCCAGTTCAACACTCATATAGGTGATTCTTATTGTGAGTATCTTCTTATACTCGTCTTGATTTTATGCCTTAATCAAGATATAAGTAATCATTAAAAGCAAAGCTTATCCTTATGCCCCTGCAGACAACATATGTTGCAGATATCACTCTCACCATAGGAATGGGTAGGGAATTTGAATCCCTTGGTGATTTCTGGCGAGCCATACATAACTTAGTTGTCCCTTTGAACTTAGTTCTTGGGATCTCCAGTCATATAAGTAGGGTTAACATTATGACGACTCTTATGTAATAGGCTTTAATCCCATTCCCTTTGATGAACTATACACTAGCTCTTTTGTCAAACCTTTTGTTAACGGATCCGCAATATTCTCTTTAGATTTTATATAATCTATTGAGATTATTCCGTTTGACAACAATTGCCTTACGGTATTATGTCGACGACGAATATGTCGTGACTTACCGTTATACATGTGATTCTGTGCCCTACCTATTGCAGATTGACTATCACAATGAATGCAAATAGCTGGCACAGGTTTTGGCCACATTGGAATGTCTTCTAAGAAGTGACGAAGCCATTCTGCTTCTTCACCTGCTTTGTCTAAAGCAATGAACTCAGATTCCATTGTGGATCGTGCGATGCAAGTTTGTTTCGTGGACTTCCAAGAAACAGCAGCGCCTCCTAGAGTAAAGACATATCCACTAGTGGATTTTGAATCTTTAGTATCCGATATCCAATTGGCATCACAATAACCTTCAAGTACTGCTGGATATCGAGTAAAATTCAAACCATGATCATGGGTGAATCTTAGATATCTAAGAACCCGAATGATCGCTTTTCAATGGTCTTCTCCGGGGTTACTAGTGTACCTACTCAATTTACTGATAGCATAAGCTATATCAGGACGAGTACAATTCATTAGGTACATTAGGCTTCCAATGATTTGGGAGTATTTTAACTGAGACACTGCATCACCTTTATTTTTCGATAAATAAAGACTGATGTCTACAGGTGTTCTAGCTAAATTCAAATCATCCTTGATAAATTTATCAAGAATTTTCTCAATATAATGAGATTGAGATAATGCATATCCGTCAGATGTTTTAGTTATTTTCATTCCTAATATAACATCTGCGACCCCCATATCTTTCATATCAAATCTTTTGTTAAGCATTTGCTTAGTTGATTTGATCATGTTTCGACTGCTTCCAATGATAAGCATGTCATCCACATAAAGACAAACTATGACATAGCCTTGGTCAGTGTTTTTAACATAGACGCATTTGTCACATTCGTTTATCTTAAACCCATTAGTAAGCATTGCATGATCAAATTTTTCATGCCATTGCTTAGGTGCTTGTTTTAATCCATAAAGGGATTTTACAAGTCGACAAACTTTCTTTTCTTGCCTTGATACAACAAACCCTTCGGGTTGTTCCATATAGATCTCTTCATTTAGATCACCGTTTAAGAAAGCTGTTTTAACATCCATTTGATGGATTTCTAATTTAAACAACGCTGCTATAGAAATAAGCATGCGAATGGATGTTATTCTTGTCACAGGGGAATATGTGTCAAAATAGTCCAGACCTTCCTTTTGTCTGTAACCTTTAACTATAAGTCTTGCTTTATACTTGTCAATTGAACCATCTGCTTTCATTTTTCTCTTGAATATCCATTTATATCCAAGAGGTTTAGAACCTGGTGAAAGATCCACCAATTCCCAAGTATGATTATGCATAATGGATTCAATTTCATTATTAACAGCCTTTTTCCACAAAGGTGCTTCAGGACTTGTCATTGCTGCCTTAAAGCTTTGAGGTTCATTTTCTAACAAGTATGTCAGAAAATCTGGACCAAAGGATTTTGATGTTCTCGCTCTCTTACTTCTTCTTGGTTCATCATCAGTTAAATCCTGTTGGTTGAGACCATTACTAGTTTCTTGTGTTTGATTGTCATTAGTCTTTTGACTTTTTGTACAATCATAAGTTCTTTTCTGTGAACTTAATTCCTGTCCTTTCTTGTAAGGAAAGACATGTTCAAAAACCACAGCATTCCTTGACTCTATAATAGTGTTCACATTTATATCAGGTATTTCTGATTTATAAGTCAGAAACCGATATGCACTACTATTCTGAGCATAACCAATAAACACACAACCTACTGTTTTTGGTCCAATCTTAGTCTTTTTAGGAACAGGAACTTCAACTTTTGCCAAACACCCCAACACTTTCAAGTATTTGTAGGAAGGTGGTCGACCTTTCCACAATTCATAAGGAATGCTTTTGGTTTTCTTGTGGGGTATTCTATTAAGAACATAATTAGCAAACAATATTGCTTCCCCCCACAAGTTCTGTGGTAAGCCTAAATTTAGTAACATGACATTCATCATTTGTTGTCTATGAAGTGCTAGATTCATAAATTTCAAATCCAAAAATCCAAAATAATTATAACTACACAAATCAGAATTAATGTTTTGACAAAATCATATCCTCATAAAAATTTGCCTAAGAAACGAACAATTCAAAAACCCAATTGATTGTATACATTCTTGCAACTCATTTATAAATAAATGTCACTGTCATAAAAATATTTGTGACAGAAGAAAATTAAATTATCTCAACTAATGTAAGAGATACACCCCCATATTAATAAAATGGTTTATGGTTTAACAATTTCTACTACGCAAGTAAAATAATTATTAACGACATCTCATGTCACATAATTCAAAATAAACCAATAATCAACATAAAAGATTTCTTAAATTACTTCCCAATTAAACGAAACGATATAATTACATACATCTTCATGTTTAAATTTCTCTGGTGTTTAAACACCCATTCAAAATTGATTAGAAATATTCAAATTAACCTGCTTATGTCCAAAGTCGACATAACAATTTATCATTCCAAATTACTTGAAATTATTGTTTAAGAAATAACTTGAGTTGATATCATACATGCATATCAAACGCATCAACTAAAAATAATGAATTAACAAAATAAATTAATCATGCATGATCCCATCACTTGCAAAATAAAATAAAAGGATTCTCAACTCATAAATAAAATCCAACGCATTTAAACTTTAAACTTCAAAATGACAAAACATACCTTCATTTAATAAGTTTGATTTGTACATAAATAAACAAATTAAATATGCATTAAAATGTTCTTGTGAATATATATATATATATATATTTTCCGACTCAAGTGCAGAAACAATTTAAGACTATGAATCCACATTGTAATAAAAATAAAATTAGTTTGTAAAACTAATATTTTACTTTAGAAACAAATTCTTCCATGTATACTCACGATGAACTATGATAAAGTCAAAAGAATTAACACCTTTTCACAAAGGGTTAAAATAAAATAAACATCTACCAAACGAAACCATAAGTCACTTACAAAATTAACAGATTGTGACCGAGTCACAAAGTTACATGATTGATTAACAAAATTAATTTTCTAGTTAATAAAACCAGAAAATAAATTACAATACAAAATAATTTTATTTTTCTTGTTACCAAAACTAGTAAAATAAAATACCGAAATAATATCTGATTACAAAAATCAGAAAGCCAAACTACAAATTAATTTTCTAGTTACTTAAACTAGAAAATAAATTATAACACAAAATAATTTTATTTTTCTTGTTACTAAAACTAGAAAATAATATAATTTTATTTTCCTTATTACTAAAACTTAGAAAATAAAATCTCACAAAAATATCTGATTACAAAAATCAGAAAAACACAAAATAATTTTCTAGTTACCAAAACCAGAAAATAAATTCTAACCCAAAATAATTTTATTTTCCTTGTTACTAAAACTAGAAAAATAAAATACCAAAATAATTTTCTGTAACACCAAATAATATTTTGCAATTGTTAATGACACCAGTATATAACTACTAGTTGTCAAAGAAAAGAGACAGTATATTACTACTATCTGTCAAATAGCATAAACCACTATTTGTTTTTCCAACCAGAATATTAGTTTGAAAACACAGAAAATTAAATACAATAAAGATACCAAAAAATATTCTGTCTTAAGATTGTTGGACAATCTTCACTGTATTTAAATAGATTTTAATTCTATTGTGTACAAAACAACAATTAGAATTTAAAGAAATAAAGAAAATGAGAGAATATGTTTGATTACAAAAATCAAACTCGAAATAGAAATAAATAAATAAATAACAGATTTTATTTTGTTACAAAAACAAAATTAAAATCTGATTAAATAAACAAATTAAAAACAGAATAATATTAAACAACTTACTTGGTTAATTTCTTTGAATAACTTTTCTGATCAAGTCCAGTGTTTAACACTGTGTCCTTAAGACAGATTCGTCCTCTCCACGGTGCTTTCAGAATTTGGACGTCCATCTCCCAGGATAAAATGATCTACTACAAACAATAGCAGCACTACAAATTGTTTGCCTAACGAACACACTAAGTGTTTATACTCTCTCTGACAAGAAAATAATGCAGCAACATGAAGAGAATGTTTTCAGAATTATGAAGGACGAAAATTAGAGATTACTAAATCCAAATGAGGGCTGTCCTATTTATAGATGTAAAGGTGGCTGTAGGATTTGAATTGAACAGGTATGAAACCTGTTGGCTTTGAATTTCAAACAGATTTGAATCTGTTGAATTATATTTCAAGCAGATATAAAAAAAGGGAAGGGCCCTGTTTGGGTGTGCACTAATACCAAACCTGTTTATTTTCGGGAAGGGCCCTGTTTGGATGTACAATAAAACCAAACCAGTTTAATTTCGGGAAGGGCTCTGTTTGGATGAACAGTAAATTCAAACCAGTTTATTTGAATTAAATTCAAATGTTTTTTGCCCAAAAAGATTAGTATTGGGCCGTACAAGCCCAACCCAACCTCACACCAGCGCCCAAGCCCAACTCGCCCGACCGGACGGACGGCGGCGGCGGCGTGCGTGTGGTGATTTTTGGGTCCAATGGGTCTAGCCCATTTTGCCCATAACCTCTCCCTCTAAAACACTTGGGTACCCCTTGGGGCACACCCCAAGTACCAAACTCATGCCTTATAAACCCTTTCAAAACCTCCCACCAAATCAATGTGGGACAAGCCTTATTCAAAACTTTAAGGAATTTCCACCAAAACACCATTTCCATGGAGCATACTTTGGTTTCAATTTCCCATTCACTCGGTAATGGTTTTGAGCAACCAAATATACCACGTGAATCACAACGCGGCATAGAACGCGTTACCACTTTGACCCGTGTAAATCGATGCACGGGGCCCACCTAAAAATTAGACTAAACTTAGGAAAAAAAATTCTGGTTTTATTTATTCCAGTTTAATGTTCATCCAAACAGGGCCCTTCCCGAAATAAACTAGTTTGGTATTAACGCACACCCAAACAGGGCCCTTCCCGTTTTTTGCTATCTGTTTGAATTATAAACAGATTCAAACTCAAAACCAACAGGTATCATACCTGTTCAATTCAAAACCAAGAGTCACCTTCACATCTATAAATAGGACCACCCTCATTTGATGTAATTCATTCAGAAATTTCGTATTTCACCTCTGCTAATTCTATTCTTTATCTTGCTGCATTTTATTTCTGAAAGAAAGAGTGTAAACACTTAGTGTGTTCGTAAGGCAAACAATTTGTAGTGCTGCTATTGTTTGTGGTAAGATCATTTCATCCTGGGAGATAGACGTCCAAATTCTGAAAGCACCGTAGAGAGGACGAATCTGTCTTAAGGACACAGTGTTAAACACTGGACTTGATCAGATAAGATATTCAAAGAAATTAACCAAGTAAGTTGTTTAATTTTATTCTGTTTTATTTGTTTAGTTAATCAGATTTTTATTTTGTTTTTGTAACAAAATAAAATCTGTTATTTATTTATTTATTTCTATTTCGAGTTTGATTTTTGTAATCAAACATATTCTCTCATTTTCTTTATTTCTTTAAATTCTAATTGTTATTTTGTACACAATAGAATTAAAATCTATTTAAATACAATGAAGATTGTCCAACATATGTATTGTGCTATATGTGTGTGTGTATCACTTAGTTGAAGCTTTTTCAAAGTCAAGAAGAAGGGGCTCACTTACTAGATGTGCTGGAGAGTCCAAGTTAGAGAGAAAAAGAGTGAGTTGAAGAGCTCATCTTAGAGAGAGAAACCCACACTTACGCTGAAAATTGAAAGAAGAATAAGAAGACTAAAGAGGAAATCAATTCTAATTGCTGAAATTAAAGTTTGAGGTATGAAATTTAAGCTTGATTTTTGTAGAATCTTCTTATTATATTTGAGATTGAGAAGGGTTTGGGATTATATTCATGAAATTAGAAAGAAATTAGGTGTTGAGCAAGGAATGGGTTACATGTATATTCATGGAAGATTATGTTGAGTTTCATCATTTTAATTTGAATTTTGGAATTGCATGCATAAAAGCTCATCTTTGATTATTTTCAGAAAATTTCCATAAGTTCATACTCTCAATTTCATGGATATATGTATTTAACTTCATGTATTGAAGAACAAGAGGAAAGAGCTAAAGGATTTGAGTTAATAATGGGTTCATGATTTAGGATTTGATTTTGAAAGTTATAGTTAAATTAAGCTTTATAAATTACATGCATTATGAATTTTTAGGAATTGAGCCATGCAATTTATTATGCATTTGATTTTGAAGAAAAGTTTTGGAAACCATGTATTCATGAAATATGAGTTGAAAATTAGGAATTGGTTTGATTTTGATTATTCATCCATGCATGCAATGTAGTTTAAGAGTTTTATTTTATTCAATTTAAATTGGAACATTTATGATTTGATTTTTGGAACAAGGAAAATTAGTTAGTCTTGATTTTAATTACATACATGCAAATATTTTTCTAAGAATTATACAACTTCAATTGCAAGTTTTGAAATGAAAATGTTTTTCTTAAAGTTTTATAGCTCTAATTTCATATTTTGTAAGGAAGAGGAACAAAAGCTTTGGAATCATTATATTCATCAACTTTTAGTTTTAATCTTGATAAATCAATGAGGGTTTTGCATTATAATTTCAAAATTAGTCATGCATTCATATTTATTTATGAAATTAT
>CM069908.1:70419213-70454213 GCA_036172215.1 Camellia granthamiana
TTCTTTACCATTGTTTTTTCATCCATTACTTTCTTTTATGATCAAAACACTATTGATTATCACTTTTAGAAAAGAGATATGTCGTAGAGAAAAAAAAACCGAGAATGGAAGAAGAGCAATAGGAATTGAAGAGCAATGAGTGTAAAGAGATAATAAAATACATTTAATTTTAGTCTTTTGTCCTTAAAAGTAATTTCACACATGGGTAAATTGGAGGAGGGGGGGGGGATCTCATATGAAGGGTGTAAAGAGGTAAAATAGTGATATATGTAGAATCAGTCAAAACTACCTACATAAAGTTTCAAGCAAATGGAATTAATGGTCCTAAATTGCCCATCACTGTCCCCTTTCATATATAGGGGGTGCAACTTGGGCGAGTTTGGTCGGATCATGAGGTTGTCCAAACTTAACTCAAGTTGTGCTGAGATCTGTCTAAGCCCGAATTGTAATCCGAGACTTCCCTAGCCTAACCTGAGTTAAATCTGAATTACCCGAGTTACCTGAAGTACATAAATTTCAGTTTTGTATGTGTGTGTGTGTGTGTGTGTGTGTGTGTGTGCAGCTAAATTATTAATTTATTAAAATTAGACTCTATTTACAATTTTTTTTAGAAAATCATTAATAACATCGAAATAAATAATTTATATAATGTAAGAGAGATGACGCTATGGTAGTCTTTATAATTTATAAGTAAGAATAAAAAAAAAAAGGATAAGATTTTGTTTGTGTATATAATATATAGGGCACTCGGTCCATAAAGCCAAATTTAAATTTTTGTCCAAAAATCCACACGCTGAAATATTTTGTCTATAAGGGCATACTTAGACCAAATGACAAAACTACCCATGCTATATATATATACCTATTGATTCTCCTCTAAACTCTAATTTCCCTACTACACCTACACACTCTCTCTCTCTCTTAGGGTTTTGTACCATTGACCACCACCATCTCTCCACCTTCTCTTACCTCTTTACCACCACCTATGTCACCGCCGATTTGAAGATGGCCTTCACCACCGCCAACAACGACGACGACATTGAGATCTCAAGATCCACTCTAGGGAAAATGAGATCAAACGGTCTTTTGCAATTTAAGAACTATGATCCAAGCTCAGTAATAGTGTTTCATATCTGTACCCCCCGAAACTCAGATCTGTCGTTTTGGTGTGCAAGTCGTGGACCTATGAACCTCGACCTTGTCCTTGATGTGCTCGATCTTTTTCTCTTGGCCCTTCGATCTTCTTTATAGGTTTATCCCCCCCTCCAAAAAAAAAAAAAAAAAAAATGGAAACATTGATCTACCAAACATGGCCTTTTCAAGGCTCTTCCGAACCCATATCCCCTACTCATTGTTACCAAAATCCATCAAGATTTCAAGCTGCAAGATAGTGTACATAGCCTAGGATCCTAAGGACGTGTTTGTGTCGTTGTGGCACTTCATGAACACCAAGAGATCACTCGAGCAGGCCCATTTCCATTCGATGAAGGCTTTAAGACCTTCTACAATGGAGTCTATGCCTTTGGCCCTTCCATGAATACGTCCTTCAATAGTGGAAAATGATTGAAGTTGTCATGGCTCGACTTTTATTACTCAAATAACATTACCAATTCCATTACTTTTATCCAATTCATAAAGAAACATGCAGAAGCTATAATCATAACATCAATAAATAATAAAAATTCCCTCTCATTCATACGTACAGTGAAAATGAATTACAATTAAATAAAATGCTCTTAGGCTTACACCAATATATAAAGAAAATGGCTTAACCCTTAATATATCAATGGCATTCCACCTACAAGAATTAGGCTCCTTGGCCAACAAATAAAGGAGATCCTTTGATCTTGAACTACTTCTAAACTTTGTACTTGAAAAAGTTATCAACAAAGTGGGATGAACATATAGTCTAGCAGGAATCTCAATTGCTCTAAACAATAACATCATATAGATAATTATGATCATGAATGATTCACATTATAAATATATAAGTAATGCGACTTTTCAAATCCAAAATACATATACATAATTATATCCTTTCTCAAGAAAACCTTCTTCGTCATTCAAGAAAACCCATTTTGTTATCTTTGTCATTCATCATTCTTTTCCCATTCAAGATGTTAAGATAATTGCATAGAGAGAGAGAGAGAGAGAGAGAGAGAGAATCTCTGTATATTGAATAATGTCGTATAATATTGTGTATTGAACTATTACAAGAGGTGGCCTATATGTAGGCAAAATGAGAGTGGGCAACAAGAAACCTATGAGAATAAGGAAACTTATAGAAATATGAAAACCTAATAAATATGGAAAATAATATATTCTAGATATTCTTTAACAACCCCCCCTCAAACTCGAGTAGGTTTACTAAGTTGAGTTTGGAAGAACAAAACAAAAAATAAATGAGAGTTTGTTGCTAAGGCAAATGAAAGAGCCTACTAAAGGCGAAGGAGAAGAGTTTACTGCTAAAGCAAACAATGCGATTGAGAAAAGTCTGCTGCTAGGGCAAATAATAAAGGTCTGCTAAGGGCGATTGAGAAGAGTCTGCTGCTAGGGAAAATGATAAGGCCTGCTACAGGCGATTGAGAAAATTCTATTGCTAGGGGAAACGAAAAGGGCCTGTTAGGGGTGATGTTGAACGTCATGTTCATCGTAAGAGGAGTCTAGTAAGGGCAACTAATATGATAGGCCTTAGGAGGCGCTTGAACAAGAAGAGATGTTGAACCAGCAAACGTGGCACAGACGTAACTTATGACATGGTGTTGAACAGTGATGGCAACAGATGAAAGAATGCGCCAGGAGGTAGCTTATGACAGGGTGCGCCAATCAGTGGGTTAGGTGGTGCGGCAAGGGACAACTTGGATGGTTCACATGGTGTATTACCGTAGTCACCATGATATAGGTATATTATCCCCCCTCAAGCTCAAATAGGTTTTAAGATAGAAACCAATTTGAGGTTAAAAGGGAGAGAATTGATAGAGAGAACTTATGGCATGGTGTTGAACTGAGAGAACTGAGAGATAGGCGGGATCTTATAACTCTGATACCATGTTAACTAAATTACATAAAGAGAGAGAACGGAAAAAAAAAAAATCTATATATTGAACAATGTTGTATAATATTGTGTATTAAACTATTACAAGAGGTGGTCTATATATAGGCAAAGGAAGAGTGGGCAACAAGAAACCTGTGAGAATAAGGAAACTTATAGAAATATGGAAACCTAACAAATGTAGAAAATAATATATTCTAGATATTCTTTAATACAAGAGATCCCTAAAACTTAAATCATATTCCATAACATAATCTCAACTATAATCTTAATATATCTACCATGTTTTATGGCCTAAAGCACAAGGGCAAATGGAACACCCACTACAATATAGATCAATAGGAAATAACAATAATAGAAACACATACTCCCATGTTTTATCGGCCACAGGCACGTGTAGACACCCCATTTTTGACCGACCTTAAGACTCAGACATCACTGATTGAGCGCTTGGTGATATTGCATATCGTGCTCGTTCTGAGGTTGTGGAGTCTCGGCTGCAAGCCTTGCCTCCGGACTTCCGGACTCTTTTGTGCTTTGCCTCGGTTTGCGAACCAGGCCCTGTTTTCTCTGTTTTCTCTTTCCGAAGGGAGGGAGAGGTCTCGTAGACCATCTCAGTGGCCGTAGGCTACGTTTTGTGGTCGTAGGCCATTTTTCCCGTTTGGAGCCCGGTTCCCGGTTTTTCGGAGCTGCTGGCCGTGTGCCTCGGTTCGGGACCGCTTAACCACCTCCGTTCGCTCCGGTTCTTGGCACATACCTTATTTCCTCCATTTTGAGGGACACTGTGGTCCGAGAGACCAACTTCGTGGTCGGACACCACTTCCGGTGCCTAACAGCCCACTTTCGGGGCCCCGAATTGCGTGTTTTGGCTCCCGAACCTTCATTCTGCATTTTTGGGCTCCGACCCAAACTTGAGATAGTCATATTTTGAGGTCCTTTTCATGTTTTATTAAGGACCTTTTGCTGTTTGAGATCTCCTACTGCCACTTGCTTCTTCACCCCTCTTTTCGGCCTTTTCTTGCATGATAGTTTAGGCCTACTTGTATTTATTTTCGTGGCTTGTCATAAACTAAAAAGTATCTTATTTTGAGTCCCTCTTCAACTTTTTTGAAGGGCTCTCTTCGGTTTGAGATCTCCTACTATCACTTGCCCCTTTATCTCCCTTTAGGCCAATTTTGGGGGGAAATTTGAATTTCATTTCTCCCCCATTTTCCCCCCCTCTTTTTCCACCCTTTTTGTCTATATAACCAGCCTCCCAGCTGTGTTTTGAAGGGTTAGACATATTGGTTTGAGTCTCCTACACTATATCTCTCTCTCTCTCTATATTCCAAGCACCAAAACCCTTTTAATCCTACACCATTTTACACTACAAGTCATAGCACCATATTTCCAACCTCCATTCCAGCCACTTGGAGCTGTCTTCCAGAGGTTAAAAGCTCCCAAACTTGGTCCAAAGGTTGCTAAAGATTGGTTCTACAAGGGTGAGTCCCATTGTCCCTCTTTTGTACATTATTTTGATCTATATTCTAGCTCCTTGTGCTTGCATATTTGGGCTCCGACCCTAACTGAAAGTAGCATTATTTTGAGCTCTTCTTCATGTTTGTTTAAGGGTATTTACCTGTTTGAGGCTTCTTTCTTGCACTTGCTTCATTACCCCTCTTGTATCCCCCTTTTTGCATAGCATTTTTGGCCTATATGTAAACTGTTTTGAGCTCTGTTGGAAACTGTAATATAGCTTATTTTCAGCCCTTCTTCAACATTGTTGAAGGGCTCATCACTGTTTGGGGCCTTCATATGCCACTTGTCCCTTTACCCCTCTCTTGGCCTCATTTTTGCATGATTTATTAGCCCCCTGTGCTTCTGTTTTTGGACTTTGGTCCGAACTGAAAATGGCCTTATTTTGACCCTCTCTTCATGTTTCATTAAGGGTCTTTTACTTTTTGAGGTATCCTTTTTATACTTTGTGTTTATACTCTCTTTTGGCCTTATTTTGCATAGTATTTTAGGCATGTTTGTGCACTGTTTTGGGTTTGATCATCAACTGTGAAATGCCATATTTTGGTCCCCTCTTCAACATTGTTAAAGGGCCCTCTTGTGTTTGAAGTCAGCAGCTGCTACTTGCTTAATTAGCCCCCTTTTTGCCCATTTTTGCATGCTAATTTAGACCTATTTGTGCTCACTGTTTGGCCTTGCTTAAAACTGTAAATATGCTTATTTTGGGACTTCCTTGATTCTGTATTTAGGTCTCATGTTCAAATAATGTATGCTTTGTATAGCTATAAGTCATTCCATGTGCCTAATTTTGGATTTCGGGTTTCATTTCATGCATCGGGTGCACTTTTGCCATGTTTCGGGGGCTGTTTTGCATCAATTCTTGCTACTGAAATTTGCATGCTAGTATGTCATATTCCATGTCTTGCCATGTGTCTTGTTAGAGTGGCATTCGGTGCCTTAGGTTCGGTCCTCGATTTGCGTGCACGTGTGCACGCATTTCGAGTGTCTCATTTTCATCTAATGGCCTCTTATGTGAGTGTGGTTGAGGTCCAGTCATGTTGGTGTAAGTCCGTTATGCATTGTGTAAGCCATTTCATTCCATAGCATTGTGTATGCTAGGCTGTATGTTAGCGCATTGCGTATGCCATGTTACCTCGTGCATTGTGTATGCCATTTCATAGCATTGTGCATATTAGGTTGTATCTTAGTTGCATTTCATGCATGTCATGCATATTGCATTGTGTTCGGGATAGGAGTTAGCCCGAGCACGGGAAACGAGGGGCGTTTCGTACTCCGAGTGATGGAACGTGTCTCAATTCCCCAGTCACCGACACTCCGGATTATCCATGATGGAGTTAGGTCTTATTGTGTTCATATGTGCATTCATTTCATATTGAGTTGTGCAATTCAACTCCTCGGCCATCATGCATTGAGATGCGTGATTGGTGGCACGAGGATCGAGACATGCATACATATGTGAAAATACATTGCTATGCCCCTTTCCTGCTCTCTGTTGCAGCAAATCAAGAATTAGCAGCTTTCCGGAACTTGGCGCGCTTTCCAAGAATAATTGCAAAACAGAGGCTAATTGGGGCATCCCAGTGGATTTCCGCGCAAGGCAGCCCAAACATACATCATTCATCAGAGTCGAGGCAGTCCCTGGCTTGCATGCCAGTTTATAGCTTTCCTAGGTTAATTTGTAAATTAATTAGGATTTTTATATTTATTCGGGACTGTATTATTTATTCATTTGGGACTGTATATTATTTATTCGGACCCTCTGCGCGAGGGCAATGTTGTAATAAGTGTGCGTGTGTGTGTGATGTATGTCTTCCAACCCCACGTCTTTCTCCCTTTTATTTACCAGCTTATGATGGTTAGATTAGGGCATGTTTCAATTAGCATACAGTATGATAGCATGTTTGCATTCATTCATCTGTTTTGCATGCACCGGGCTCGGCGCATCATACTAATTGCATTGTATTTCAATTCCAAATTGAATACTTGTTAACTGTTGCATCTCATATGCCATGCTTAGAATAGTCGAGCCTGCTATAGTTACATTTTTGCATGTGTTGCATTAGGCATTTCTGTATACTTAGGATCATGCATGGATTTCTAATCAGTTTCTGTTTTGGCTTGGAGTACTCGGTGAGTTTTTATGCTTTAGCATCCTTGCATGCGTGTGAGTGACTGCCATGAATAGCATGCTTACCATGAGGCTATGTGCTTATGTGATATAACTGCCTGAATGCCTGTGGGTGAAGGTTGGGTTATTTGGATTGGAGCAAAGCATCAACTGTGAGTTTTAAGCCCACTAGATAGTGGCAAAACTATCTTTTCTAAGCCCACCCGAGGGTGGCAAAATCTGCATTTTAAGCCTACTTGCGGGTAGCAAACCATCTTTCAAAAACAAACATGAAGTGTTTTGTTCTAATTCAGGCGATCCAGTCTATACTTGTATGCTGTGCGCATCACATAGTAAATCTAGGCTAATAACCGGAATAAGGACACATAATGTTTTCAAAACTTGATATCATGGTTAGTAGAGGCCGATCTTTGATCGGGCGAGCGGGGGTGCTCACGAAGTGACCTTCCCCAATCGTACCCAAGTTCCCGAGCCGAGGCAACTTTGGTGATGACGGACACGTGGCCTTAGGCACGAGTCAGGGTTTCCTAAATTTCCCAAAAATAAAATATTTAGGTGGCGACTCTGTATCTGGCAAAGCAGTCCATGTTTGGCACTTCTTTCAAAAATCTGTTTTCTCAAAACGATTTGCCGGATTTGGACTCTTTGGTTCAAGATTAAGAACCGTGACACAAAACCGAGTCCGAGCTGTAGCGAGGTCCCCCGCGGGCTTGTTACAATTTCTGGCGACTCCGCTGGGGAGTTAGAGAACTTGACTCGAACTCATGATATCTGGTTTTGACTACACTTGTGTGTTTCTTTGCATTGCATTTGCATTGGTGCGCCTAGGACGCCGTGTTTGCCATATGCTATTCCTGAACGGTTTGCCGGAGGTTTGTCTTGTCAAGGCATGACCATAAGGCTGACCGGTTGTAGGCACTGCCAGTATGGGAACACAAACCCCGATTTTACCGGGGCATCCTTTTTGACCATTCGACCTAGTGCATATTCGGATCCATAGTGACCATTCCAAACTAGGACAGGTTGCTTACCCGATATAGGTTGTTTGAAACCGTTGCGTGTGTAGTGAAATCCTAGCTCCTGACAAAATAGGACAGGGAAACCCTACCCCAACATAGGGGTGTTTTGGCTCTCACTTATCTGTTATGTGCTTTTAGAGTGCGTCTCTACAGGAATGCATGTATCAGTTTACAAGTTTGGGCATCAGGCCTGCGGGCACTGGTTCAGTATTTTGGGATTCAGTTTACCTGAGGGTAACAGTTTACAGGCAGAATTTTGGACAGAATTCAGTAGAGAGCACACTCATTTAGCTTTGCTCATATTGGTTATGGTGAAATCAGGCTGAGATGCTGCATATTTTCTCTTTTGCTAGGTAGTCTGCGAACCATAGCTTCAGAAGGCTCCGATATCCCCCGAGGTTCATCGAACTTGTGCTGATAGACTTTGTCAGGTCAGAATTCAGTTCAAGGGCAATCAGTGTTCCTTTGCCAGAGACAGGGTAAAAGGGCCAGTTAGGCACAAATCACCAGTTCAGCAGTTACCAGATTAGTGGCCCTTATCCACCCCACCAGTGAACAGTCAGGCTGAGGTCTCAGTTTCTACTGCAGGGATAGATACCAGTCAGTCAGATGGATCAGCAGAACACGTCAGGGATGGAGGCAATGATGCGCCAGATGCAAGAAAGTATGAAACTCATGCAGCAAGACGCTGTCCGCCAGGCGGAATTTTCCAAGCAGCAGGCTGCAATCCTGGCTCAGCAAGCTGAGCTCATCACTAGGTTGCAACAGCAGAACGGAGCATCTGCTTTGCATCAAGCTCCACCACCACCAGGGGTTCAGACACCCGAGGAAACACCCAATGTCCAGGAAGGTACGGACATTCCGGTAGGGCCGGCTCCGCTCACAATTTTACCCCAGCTGTCCAAAACACCTACCAATCTATCGGGCTCTCCCTTCGAGTTCGAGGTCGACCCTACAACGTTGAAGTTGAGCAAGCTTGAAAAGTTGTTCAAAAAATCCCAGGGGGTAAAGTCTATCCCGGACATTGAGGACGGGTACACCGACGCAGCTGTGACACTGCCGGACAGGTTCAAGATGCCTCACATCGACCGTTTTGACGGGTCAGGAGATCCCATGGTCCACCTGAGTTTGTTTTCAGATGTTCTGCGCCTGATGGGCTTGACAAGATTACAGAAGCTCTCCCTTTTTGGCAGGACCCTGTCGGGTATTGCGGCCATCTGGTACGCCAAATTGGAGGATTCAGTGAAACGAAGCTGGGAGGAAATGGCCGAGGCCTTCGTCGCACAATATTCATACAATACCCAAATCGAGATTACGACCCGTGATCTTAAGACGACGAGGCAGGAGCCTAAGGAGAGCTTCTCAGAATTCGTGGCCCGCTGGAGGGCCAAGGCCTCAATGATGACCATTAGGCCAACGGATAAGGATCAGATACGGATGGTTGTGCGCAACCTCCAGCCCAAACTAATGCAGAAAATGATCGTGCTCCCCTTCCCTACCTTTTCAGACTTGCATGAGATGGGAGTACAGATCGAGGATGCTATGAAGCAGGGCCTCATTGACCAGGAGAAGGAGCAGCCCAGGAGGGCATTTTCCCGTAGTTCGAATGCGACCACCAGCGGTGACGCAGCTGCAAGATCTTCCGAAGTGGGCATGGTCGCCACTACCACACCAAGAGCAGCCACCCCCTTTGTTGGTGCATCCACTTCAAACCCCCGAACTTCAGACTATCTCCCCGAGGCAAGAAGGTTTTCACCCCACTCTATATGTCTTTGTCTAAAGCCCTGGGGGTCCTACTCAGGAAAGGACATCTGAAACCGTTAGAGCAACGGCCTCTACCCGATCTTATCCCTCCAAAGCATGACCCGACTAAGTACTGTGCTTTCCATCAACAAACCGGTCATGACACCGACAGTTGCGTCCGTCTCCGCCACGAGATACAAAATTTGATTGACAACGGGGTCATCCCTGCACCAGGTCCTGCAAAGTCTATCGGCACTTGATCAGTGAACTTGTGGGGGATAATGTGATGTGATCGAGGGATGAACCACCTGCGGGCAGCGCTCAGTTTACTCCAGATATGGTGGATGGCATGCACTATTTTGAGCATTTGCGAATGCTAGCTTTTGTGCTTTCTAACTTGGGTATTGGGTAGGTCTTGTTGTTTTGTCCTGAGTCTGTCTTTTTTGTTTTGAGTCAGTCTCTTTTGTTTTGGGTCTATCTTGTTGTATCGAGTCAGTCCTGTTATATAGGAGTCGGGTGATTCAGGAGGGGGTGTTACCTCGGGCATCACCATTTTGTTTTGTGTTTGTCTTTTCGTTTTGTTTTGAGTATGTTTCTGCCAGGGAGCCAGTTGTGCCAACAGATTTGAATGAACAGCAGTGATTTTCACATTCTTGTGCCCGAACAGCAGTGATTTTCGCTTCTGCCTTGTGCCAGTTGTGCCCGCTTCTGCCTTGTGCCCGCTTCTGCCTTGTGCCAGTTGTGCCAGAAGTTCTGAATAAAATGGCAGTACTTTTCGCCTACTTCTTTGTGCCTCGAACTCATTGCATTGACCTAAGTTTTTCAAAACCTTTTGAACACTGCGGTGAAAACGAAGAGGAAGGAATTCCTTGGGATTTGCAAAACTTTGATCAATTGAGAGAAAGAGAGGCGTGCTAAGCCCTTAATGAATGAAATCATGCTTATCAGCGTGAGTACTGAGAAGGACCCTGGCTTGATCCAGACTGGTTTCACGCTATCTTCAGCGCCAGCGATTTGTCGTTTTCTTAAAAATTTTCAAAAACAAAATGTTTTGTGCAGTCCTGCGAAGACTTGTGTGGAATCGCTCTTGAGATTGTGCAGCCTAGGATCGATCTCAGCCTCGAGACTCAACCCCTTTGCTTCCAAACCTTGAACTTGAATTTAGAGTGTTCAACAGTCAACCGCGATATGAGGCCTGTGTGGCCAGATTTGAAACAGCCCTCGAACAAGAGGCACCAAAGTCAGTTCAAGAAGATTAGACCTCATCAGAAGAAGCTTGCAAAGCTAGAACAGAAACACCCCTTGAACTAGGGGCGAAAATGTCCGATGTGCTCGAAGAGCCGAAGATGGATCCTTCTGCAAATCGATACAACAGCCACTCTCTTGGATACGGATGGCTTCGAGATCCTAAAACCATTTGGCATGGACTTGTTACACTTTTACCCTTTGAGAGGCTCGCTGGGCCGAAAACCCGGAAAGGGCGACCCAGGCAAAAGTTAGAGCAAGAAAAGATATATACAAAAAGCAAAAAGAAAAAAGAAGAAAAGGGAAAAAAGAAGAAAAACAAAAAAAGAAAAAAAGAAGAAAAGAGAAAAAAAAAAAGAAAAAAAAAAGAGAAGAAAAGAAATGAAAAAGAAAGAAGAACAAAGCTCGTAAGGTCGAAAACCCGCGACGGGCGCCTTGGCAAAAGTTAGAGCCTAAAAAGGAGAGGTTAATACCCGAGTGTACCTTAACCCCGAACTACGTGAGGCTTGATTCCCATATTTGGGATACGTAGGCAACTTCATCCTGAAGTCCAGCCGTAAAACACTTCAAAATTCGACTGTGTCCATGTAATGGTTTTGATCATCTTTGCTTTCTCTGAATCTGAGAATTTGGTTGTGTTCGTCACTCTGAGGACTGACTACAATGCGCCGTGATGCTATCCAAACAAGGGGCAACTTTCTGTTGCCATTCAATGCGCTGCGGTGCCATCCAAACAAGGGGCAACTTTCTGTTGCCATTCAATGCGCCGCAGTGCCGTTCAAACAAGGGGCAACTTTCCGTTGCCATGCAACTCTCTTCAAACAAGGGGCAATTTTCCTTCGGATCTGAGGTTGTGCATCTCGAGAGTGGGTTCTATGCTCGTTGAGCAGTGGCCAATTGCAAAAATAGTTTTTGAGAATTTTTACTGAGGTTGACTAATTCTCTCGAAAATTATCCCATTTTTCTAAAACTGGACCATTTCTTGGACCCAAAAAAAAAAGGAAAATTTTCAGTGCTCATAGCCTGACTCGCATGATTTCAAATCAAAAAGTTGAACAAGCATGTTAATCTAACTCTCATTTTGGTCAAATTTTTTTAGGAGAAAACTAAAACAAAAAATGGTCAAAATGATGAAACTAGGGACACAGTTGAGTCAGGCTTCCTGTCTTTCCCCATTGTCAACATACTTGCCAAGAAGGGCATCATACCTGCCGGAAAAGGGCACCACTGAAGCTAACCACAAAAGGGCCGAAAAGCTCTCACACCCTCCGAGCAACGAGGTATCAAGCCAAGTGCGAAGCACGAACTGGAATGGGGCCAGATATTCCACTCCCTCATCTGGACAGATCTGATCACGTCCAAACTCCCCAGCAGAGCACCGTCGACCGATGTCAGCTGCAGATTTGCTACACACCCAGTTGTAGTGCGACTCCTCTGTGGGAGAAACTCACTGTTGTGAGCAGAAGAAGAGAATCTAGCAGCATGCTAGGAGCAAGAACTCGCAACTTCCTGTTTATCCATCAACCACCCAGGGGAGGGATTGAAAAATGAGAGATTGAAGAATAGAGAGATGTGCGATGAGAGAAAAAGTGAGAAAAGGGTTTTGAGAGAAAAGCCGAGCCCGAGGGTCGAGTGATGTGAGAATCACAAATGAGAAAGGGTGGGAAACACTACCCGGTGAAACAGGCCCCCTGTGCACGTCTGAGTGTCGTGTCTTTTTGTTTTATCTCGATTCTTGTTTTGAGTCGTTTTGATTGTTACTCGATGTGTCTAGGTTGTGTGCCTTTTATTTCCTTGTTGAGTCGTTTTGCTGTGTTTAGTCGTAGGCTCAATACCTGGTCGAAAACTCATCTCTCAATTTCAAAAATAAAATCGTTTTGTGCTCCGAGTGCCGTGCCGTTCTCCACATTTGTGCAAAACAGAATTCGTTCTTTCATAAAACCGCACGGTTCAACCCAGGTCATGCGAGAACAGTAAAACCAGGACCTATCTGAAGCTATATGGGTTCCAGACTGCAAAGCAAAAGAAAAGAGGGAAAATCAAAGCATCTGAGTGTGTTTCACCTTCAGCAAATTCCGTGATTGTACTCCGGATGCACCTCCTCAGGCCTTGTCACTACTCTGAAGTATGAGTGTATCTCGGCCCCAAGCTTAAGCCCACTCCAAGTCAGAATGGCAATTAAAGCAGCAGCAGATGTTATCTCTCTCTGGTATGAACAGGGTGTGCCCGTTTTTTTTGAGCTAAGTGTGTTGCAAACCCCTCCGAAAGGTAAATCGGAGGTCGCGTTTGAATTTGGTCTCGTTAAGGCTTGTATTCCCTTATTCGGTATTTTGTTTCAAATATGCGTTGTCACGCACATTCCATTTGCATCGTGATGCACGTTCCAATTGCATTGTTATGCACCCGCTTCACTTGCATCGTGATGCACGTTCCAATTGCATTGTTATGCACCCACTTCACTAGCATTGTTATACCCATTCATTGCATTGATTATGCACATCTATCTTGCATTGTTATGCACCTTTTCACTTGCAATTATCATTCTTTCTCCTTGCACGTGCGACGGGTCAGACTTCCTCTGGTTTAGAGCATTTGGAATACGTTCCAATGCTTATCCTTTTTCTGAAACACCGGGATATGTCCCTACGTTTCTTTCTTCTTTCTGAAACACCGGGATACGTCCCTAAGTTTCTCCCTCTTTTCGAAACACCGGGATACGTCCCTACGTTTCTCTCTTCTTTCTGAAACACCGGGATACGTCCCTAAGTTTCTCCCTCTTTTCGAAACACCGGGATACGTCCCTATGTTTCTCTTGCCTTTCCGAAACACCGAGATACGTCCCTAAGTTTCTCCCTCTTTTCGAAACACCGGGATACGTCCCTATGTTTCTCTTGCCTTTCCGAAACACTGGGATACGTCCCTATGTTTCACATTCCTTGCGGAACACCGGGATACGTCCCTATGTTTCACATTCCTTGCGGAACACCGGGATACGTCCCTATGTTTCACATTCCTTACGGAACACCGGGATACGTCCCTATGTTTCTCATTCCTTGCGAAACACCGGGATACGTCCCTATGTTTCACATTCCTTGCAGAACACCGGGATACGTCCCTATGTTTCTCCCCCTTCGGTTAAAAGCGTTCGGAATACGTTCCAATGCTTACACCATTCCGAAACACCAGGATACGTCCCTATGTTTCTCCCCCTTCGGTTAAAAGCGTTCGGAATACGTTCCAATGCTTACACCATTCCGAAACACCGGGATACGTCCCTATGTTTCTCCTTCCTCTTGAAACACCGGGATACGTCCCTATGTTTCTCATTCTTTTCTAACCTTTGGGATACGTCCCTAACCTTTGGGATACGTTCCTAAACCTTGGGATACGTCCCTAACCTTTGGGATACGTCCCTAATCTTTGGGATACGTCCCTAAATCTTGGGATACGTCCCTAAACACCGGAATACATCCCTAAACCTTGGGATACGTCCCTAAACCTTGGGATACGTCCCTAAACACCGGGATACGTCCCCATGTTTCTCTATCTTTGGTTAAGAGCATCTGGAATACGTTCCAATGCTTATACCTTTCCGAAGCACCGGGATACGTCCCTATGTTTCTTTGCATGATCATAAGTTATGTTCGGCTTCTTGCATTATCATTTGCATTTTGCCCCTATCTGCGGGCATGCCTGCGGGCACATCTTTGTCTATCTTGTCTGCTTTGTCTAAGTCTTCGGCCTTGTCAAAAATGGGTCGTCTCTGGGCTTTGACATTCACTCCCGTCATTCTTATGACTTTCGAGTTCTGTCAAAGAGGGGCAACTGTAGACACCCCATTTTTGACCGACCTTAAGACTCAGACATCACTGATTGAGCGCTTGGTGATATTGCATATCGTGCTCGTTCTGAGGTTGCGGAGTCCCGGCTGCGAGCCTTGCCTCCGGACTTCCGGACTCTTTTGTGCTTTGCCTCGGTTTGCGAACCAGGCCCTGTTTTCTCTGCTTTCTCTTCCCGAAGGGAGGGAGAGGTCTCGTAGACCATCTTTCAGTGGCCGTAGGCTACGTTTTGTGGTCGTAGGCCATTTTTCCCGTTTGGAGCCCGGTTCCCGGTTTTTCGGAGCTGTTGGCCGTGTGCCTCAGTTCGGGACCGCTTAACCACCTCCGTTCGCTCCGGTTCTTGGCACATACCTTATTTCCTCCCTTTTGAGGGACACTGTGGTCCGAGAGACCAACTTCGTGGTCGGACACCACTTCCAGTGCCTAATAGCCCACTTTCGGGGCCCCGAATTGCGTGTTTTGGCTCCCGAACCTTCATTCTGCATTTTTGGGCTCCGACCCAAACTTGAGATAGTCATATTTTGAGGTCCTTTTCATGTTTTATTAAGGACCTTTTGCTGTTTGAGATCTCCTACTGCCACTTGCTTCTTCACCCATCTTTTCGGCCTTTTCTTGCATGATAGTTTAGGCCTACTTGTATTTATTTTCGTGACTTATCATAAACTACAAAGTATCTTATTTTGAGCCCCTCTTCAACTTTGTTGAAGGGCTCTCTTCGGTTTGAGATCTCCTATTATTACTTGCCCCTTTATCTCCCTTTAGGCCAATTTTGGGGGGAAATTTGAATTTCATTTCCCCCCCATTTTTCCCCCCTCTTTTTCCACCCTTTTTGTCTATATAACCAGCCTCCCAGCTGTGTTTTGAAGGGTTAGACATATTGGTTTGAGTCTCCTACACTATATATCTCTCTCTCTATATTCCAAACACCAAAACCCTTTTAATCCTACACCATTTTACACTACAAGTCATAGCACCATATTTCCAACCTCCATTCCAGCCACTTGGAGCTGTCTTCCAGAGGTTAAAAGCTCCCAAAATTGGTCCAAAGGTTGCTAAAGATTGGTTCTACAAGGGTGAGTCCCATTGTCCCTCTTTTGTACATTATTTTGATCTATATTCTAGCTCCTTGTGCTTGCATATTCGGGCTCCGACCCTAACTGAAAGTAGCATTATTTTGAGCTCTTCTTCATGTTTGTTTAAGGGTATTTACCTGTTTGAGGCTTCCTTCTTGCACTTGCTTCATTACCCCTCTTGTATCCCCCTTTTTGCATAGCATTTTTGGCCTATATGTAAACTGTTTTGAGCTCTGTTGTAAACTGTAATATAGCTTATTTTCAGCCCTTCTTCAACATTGTTGAAGGGATCATCACTGTTTGGGGCCTCCATATGCCACTTGTCCCTTTACCCCTCTTTTGGCCTCATTTTTGCATGATTTATTAGCCCCCTGTGCTTCTGTTTTTGGACTTTGGTCCGAACTGAAAATGGCTTTTTTTTGACCCTGTCTTCATGTTTCATTAAGGGTCTTTTACTGTTTGAGGTATCCTTTTTATACTTTGTGTTTATACTCTCTTTTGGCCTTATTTTGCATAGTATTTTAGGCATGTTTGTGCACTGTTTTGGGTTTGATCATCAACTGTGAAATGCCATATTTTGGTCCCCTCTTCAACATTGTTGAAGGGCCCTCTTGTGTTTGAAGTCAGAAGCTGCTACTTGCTTAATTACCCCCCTTTTTGCCCATTTTTGCATGCTAATTTAGACCTATTTGTGCTCACTGTTTGGCCTTGCTTAAAACTGTAAATATGCTTATTTTGGGACTTCCTTGATTCTGTATTTAGGTCTCATGTTCAAATAATGCATTCTTTGTATAGCTATAAGTCATTCCATGTGCCTAATTTTGGATTTCGGGTTTCATTTCATGCATCGGGTGCCCTTTTGCCATGTTTCGGGGCTGTTTTGCATCAATTCTTGCTACTGAAATTTGCATGCTAGTATGTCATATTCCATGTCTTGCCATGTGTCTTGTTAGAGTGGCATTCGGTGCCTTAGGGTCGGTCCTCGATTTGCGTGCACGTGTGCACGCATTTCGAGTGTCTCATTTTCATCTAATGGCCTCTTATGTGAGTGTGGTTGAGGTCCACTCATGTTGGTTTAAGTCCATTATGCATTGTGTAAGCCATTTCATTCCATAGCATTGTGTATGCTAGGCTGTATGTTAGCGCATTGCGTATGCCATGTTACCTCGTGCATCGTGTATGCCATTTCATAGCATTGTGCATGTTAGGTTGTATCTTAGTTGCATTTCATGCATGTCATGCATATTGCATTGTGTTCGGGATAGGAGTTAGCCCGAGCACAGGAAACGAGGGGCGTTTCGTACTCCGAGTGACGGAACGTGTCTCAATTCCCCAGTCACCGACACTCCGGATTATCCATGATGGAGTTAGGTCTTATTGTGTTCATATGTGCATTCATTTCATATTGAGTTGTGCAATTCGACTCCTCGGCCATCATGCATTGAGATGCGTGATTGGTGGCACGAGGATCGAGACATGCATACATATGTGAAAATACATTGCTATGCCCCTTTCCTGCTCTCTGTTGCAGCAAATCAAGAATTAGCAGCTTTTCAGAACTTGGCGCGCTTTCCAAGAATAATTGCAAAACAGAGGCTAATTGGGACATCCCAGTGGATTTCCGCGCAAGGCAGCCCAAACATACATCATTCATCAGAGTCGAGGCAGTCCCTGGCTTGCATGCCAGTTTATAGCTTTCCTAGGTTAATTTGTAAATTAATTAGGATTTTTATATTTATTCGGGACTGTATTATTTATTCATTTGGGACTGTATATTATTTATTCGGACCCTCTGCGCGAGGGCAATGTTATAATAAGTGTGCGTGTGTGTGTGATGTATGTCTTCCAACCCCACGTCTTTCTCCCTTTTATTTACCAGCTTATGATGGTTAGATTAGGGCATGTTTCAATTAGCATACAGTATGATAGCATGTTTGCATTCATTCATCTGTTTTGCATGCACCGGGCTCGGCGCATCATACTAACTGCATTGTATTTCAATTCCAAATTGAATACTTGTTAACTGTTGCATCTCATATGCCATGCTTAGAATAGTCGAGCCTGCTATAGTTACATTTTTGCATGTGTTGCATTAGGCATTTCTGTATACTTAGGATCATGCATGGATTTCTAATCAGTTTCTATTTTGGCTTGGAGTACTCGGTGAGTTTTTATGCTTTAGCATCCTTGCATGCGTGTGAGTGACTGCCATGAATAGCATGCTTACCATGAGGCTATGTGCTTATGTGATATAACTGCCTGAATGCCTGTGGGTGAAGGTTGGGTTATTTGGATTGGAGCAAATCATCAACTGTGAGTTTTAAGCCCGCTAGATAGTGGCAAAACTATCTTTTCTAAGCCCACCCGAGGGTGGCAAAATCTGCATTTTAAGCCTACTTGCGGGTAGCAAACCATCTTTCAAAAACAAACATGAAGTGTTTTGTTCCAATTCAGGCGATCCAGTCTATACTTGTATGCTATGCGCATCACATAGTAAATCTAGGCTAATAACCGGAATAAGGACACATAATGTTTTCAAAACTTGATATCATGGTTAGTAGAGGCCGATCCTTGATCGGGCGAGCGGGGGTGCTCACGAAGTGACCTTCCCCAATCGTACCCAAGTTCCCGAGCCGAGGCAACTTTGGTGATGACGGACACGTGGCCTTAGGCACGAGTCAGGGTTTCCTAAATTTCCCAAAAATAAAATATTTAGGTGGCGACTCTGTATCTGGCAAAGCAGTCCATGTTTGACACTTCTTTCAAAAATCTGTTTTCTCAAAACGATTTGCCGGATTTGGACTCTTTGGTTCAAGATTAAGAACCGTGACACAAAACCGAGTCCGAGTTGTAGTGAGGTCCCCCGCGGGCTTGTTACAGCACGGAAGGCAAATGGTGTACCCTTCATGTCACAATAAATATACGAAAAGAATTTAAACAAGATAATCACAGAAAAATAACTGGCTTCATCAAGTCATAATCACAACGACACGCTTTACTGGGTGTGAGTTGGAAGGGAGTGAAATCTGTCTCAAAGTGCCACGCTTTATTGATGGCTAGTTGGAATGGAACGGAACTTTCATATAGCCTAATAGTAACCACCCGCTTTACTAGGTGCAAATCGGAAGGGAACTGAACCTATTTTAATGCACCACTCTGTATTGAACCTAAGCCGGAAGGAAACAAACCCTCAATTCACACTTCTATCATCCAACTCATCGCAAATTAATATAACCCTTGTAAGGAATTAAGCTCAACAACAACAACAATAATCTACCTTGGGTTAATTAACACAAAAGATAGGGATTTCTAAGCTCAAAAACAACAACAAAATGTAGGGATTTCTAAGCTAAACAACAACAACAACAACAATAATTAATCCTTACCTTTTGAAGCGAAGAGAAGGAATAGAGAAAATCCAGAAATTCAACGGATGAAAATACGATTCGCTTAGATTAAACGAAGCCCCCGACACGCTCAACAATCCATCTTAAAAGAACAATGAAGGGGATTACTTGATGTGAGTAGATCTGCGGATTTGTATGAAAAAGCAAGAGTTTAGAGAAAAAAGTGGGTCATAGTAAAAGAGAGGAGAGAGAGAGAGAGAGAAGTGAGAACAAAAAATTTGAGGGTGGAGGGTCTATTTATAGTCCTAGGGAAAAAGTAGAATATTAGCCCCAAATTCAACTAAAAGAATAAGTCAAAAATTCCAAAAAGTAGGCCCCAAAAATGCACAAGGAAAACATAATCAGTAATGCTACAGACCCCAAAAATTCTACCAAAAGTTTTACCAAATGTCTCACATGGGTGTGGGACCCACATTGTGTGGGTCCCACACCCATGTGAGACATTTGGTAAAACTTTTGGTAGAATTTTTGGGATCCCTAGCATTTTTCAAACATAATTGTTAATACTAAGAAACATTAATGCTCTACTGTGATAACCCCATACGTAGTATAACTTTATCTATTTAATTTTGAATATTAATTATGTGTTTGATGTGTAATTTGTATGCATATCTGTTCATTGATGAATTATCTATTGTGATTTCTGCTTTAAATATGAAATTGAAGGCTTTAATGATTTCAGAAAACAAAATTTACAAGTTTAATTAGGATGACATAATTTTTAGAACTTTTTAGGAAGTTTGATTAAAAATTAATTCAGTTTAGAAAATTAAGTTTTGTTCAATTATCTTAAGTTGAAATTACTTAGCTTAATCCTTAATTAGCACCATAATCTAATCCACATGTATATATATGATAGTGAGAGAGACTTAATCACTTTGGAACTCAAAAATCTACTAGAGGAGAGCATTTAGAGAGAGAGAGAGAGAGAGAGAGAGAGACTAGAAACCTTGAAGAACTTGCTAGGAGATTGAAGATTTGAGAAGAGAAACTCAAGATTTTGCTAGAATAAGTGTAATTGAAGACTCTAGATAAGTGTTTGATTCTTAATTCATAAATTTAAATCATCTAACTTATGAATTCAAGAATATTATGAGATTAAACACAAGAATTGAGCTAAAGATGATGAATTTGAAAGCTAGGCATACATGCATGCATGATTTTGAGAAGTTCCATCATTTTTAAGCATGATTTTGTTAACTATGTTTGAATTGAGAGTTGAATCTTACATACATCCATAATTCCTAGAATTGTAAAGATGAATTTCATGTTTTGGAAATTTGGAATAGAGTTTAAAGCTAATTTATACATGCATAAGGATTTGAGTTCCAATTATGAAGAATTTATGAAGTTTTGAGCATAGGGTTTAAAATTAGTTTTGTATTCATGTTTTGGTATTCATGGTTTAGAACATGTCATGCAAGAGTTTTTGGCTTTGAAATCAAGTTTGGAGCATTTTTCTTCATGTGTTGAAAACCCTGAATGTGGCCTCATCGCTCGAGCGATGAAGTCATTGCTTGAGCGCAAAATGAAGGCTTTCTATATTTTTGCAGAGCATTGCATATTGCTCAAGCGACCAAGAGTCCACTCGAGCAACCTCAACTTTCATTGAACTTGGCGAGAACGACCATCTAGCTTAGAATTCGAGCATCCAGTACTTTTGCAGACTATGCGGACTGCTCGAGCGATCAAAGGACCGCTTGAGCGACCTGTCTTATTTCAGTATATTTTGAAAACTTATATTCTATTCATATCTTCATGCTCACTTCCTTGTGAGCATTCTTAGGCATGAAATAAGCCTCATGATTGACTTAATAAGTAAGAATTTGACATAAAGAAATTGATTAAGAAATGAATGATTTGATTAGACAATATGCTTCAATATGTGTATATGTTTGTGTGTTATGTAGATTGATCTATGGAGACATGACAACAAATTAATCGTTGTTAGTAATATCTTAGTAAAGATATTTTCACATATGTTATTTTCTAAATGTTTCCAATGTGGAAAGCTTTTTTGAACTTATGATTTTGTGATATGAATGAGTTTCTATCTGTTCGAACAACATGATATCTGTTAATGGAAATGAATAAGTATGAATATGTGAAATGGATCCAAGGTCATTCTGATTATCTAATAAGTCTAAAATATCTGTTATGTGTTGACCAAATAATCATTATACAGCTGTAATTGATTGGACCCAAGGTCGTTCTACTAAGTGTGATATGTTATGTTCTGTACTTCTGTATATGTTGAACTAAAGGTCGTTCTATCGAGTTTTGGACCTAAGGTCATTCCGCTATGACAAGAATTTGAGTATGAGAATAATTATATTAAATATCAGAACTTATTCATGCAACATCTTTACTCTGATGTTATTCATTAGGCTTTAGCTCACTCCGTTGTATATATATATGTAGGTGAGCAGCTAGATGTCCAGCCTTAGAGAAGTCCGGTGATTACCTAGGTTTTGTGATGTTAGCCATGGAGTGCCTCATGGAAGAGGCTTTTATCTTTTTGTTTTTTTATGGTCATGTTTGATCTTGCTTTGTATTTATCCTTTTAGGTTTTGTAAGACAATGACTTGTACCTGTGAATGACTTCTGGATATATGTAATATCTATATGGACATATTTGGATATGAGTTATTAACATATAAATGTTTTTGTTTGTTCCATATATGCATAGCTCTTTAGATAGTTTTCTATCATCTACTTCCGCTTCTAGCCCCATATACTTAATTATGATTTGAATTTTGTCAGAGGCCATATGAAATCTCGTGATTACTGGCTGGTTATGATCCAAACCTTTAAGCGCAGGTTCAGGTCGTGACAAAGTGGTATCAAAGCACGAGTTAATAACTCACACACTTGTCCAATTGAGCATTAAGGTATCTAGAAAGACTTAAGAATGCATTCATTTGATAAGTATATGCTTGTATGCATTAAGACTATGCAAATTTGTGGACATGTGAACTATGAATTGTTGTGTCTATGTGTATATGTTTTGCATCTATTATAATATGAGTTCATATAGATCATGGTGAGAACGAGGGTTGATGAAATAGAAGAGTCTTCTATCGCTCATTTACATAGAATGGAAAGAATGATTCAGGACATGGCCGCAACACTAAGGAAACAACAGCAACTAAAGCTCCTACCTCCACTAATGCCAATATTGCCTCTGGTACAAGAACATCAAGCAGATAGCTACACTATTTGCTCAACTGAAGAGTTCAAAAAGATGAAACTGCCATTGTTTTAGGGAGGAGTTGACCCTCTGAAAGCCGAGGCTTTAGGCGTTGAAAGCTATTTGAGGTATTTTCGTGCACTGAGCATAGAAAGTTCTGCTAGCAGCCTTTACATTGGAAGGCGAAGCCCATAGATGGTGGATGTTAATCAAGGACGAAAATATAGGAACAATTGGGCATGATTTCTTGAGATCTTCTACAATAAATACTTCCCTTAATGCATCCGAGATCCGAAAGTATCTGAGTTTGAAAGATTGAGGCAAGGTAATCAAACAGTGGCTGAACATGTGGCATAATTCACTGAATTGGCCAGATTTGCACCACACTTGGTCGACATTGATTATAAGAAGGTGAGAAAATATGAAGACGGACTTCGAGGTGCAATTCAGGAAAAAGCGAACATTTTGAAGTTATCAAAGTATGTAAATATGTTCGACAAGGCTTTGATGTATGAATCAAACTTAGCTTCACATAACCGACCGTTTGAATAGAAAAGGAAGAGACAAGGCTCCTATTTGAATAATGGATCGGCATCCGCAAAATTTGGGGACATCAAGTGCTTCCAACTCTACGAGAGATTCTGCATCGATATGTAATGAATGTGGTAAGAGACATCAGGGAGTTTGCTACCGTACTTCTGGGGCATGCTTTAGATGTGGTAAGACAAGGCACATGGTCAGAGATTGTCCTCAAAATGAGCCAAGAAGTGGAAGACCAGCTGCTAGTTTAACCGGATCTGTTTCAATGCCAGGAAATACCACAAGGCTGCTGCTACAAGAGATACATTCCACCAAGGAAGAGTTTTTGCACTCGTCCTAAGGGATACACAGAATACCAAAGCCATTGTCTCAGGTAGTCTTCCTATTTGCAATCAAGATACTTATGTGTTAATTGACTCAGGATCAACACATTCCTTTGTTTCTACTATGTTTTCTCATAGACTGAATAGACCTATGGAATCACTTCCTTATGTGTTATATGTATCTGTTCCGTCTAGGGAATCTGTTTTGTGTTCATTTGCATATCTTTCATGTGAAATTCTTGTTGGGAATGCTACATTATATGTGGATTTATTTCCTCTTGACATGAGACATTTTGATGTAATTTTAGGAATAGGCTAGTTGTTTAAATATTATGCTATTATTGATTGTGTGACAAAATGAGTTTTATTTAGTCCTCCAGGACAAGAAGAATTTTTGTTTTAGGGTAATGGTGTAGTACCTCTACCCTATTTAATTTCGGCAATGAAAGCATGTACACTGCTTAGTATTTTGACTGTTCAATCCATGAATACTATGTTAGATGATATTCCAGTAGTTAAAGAATTTCCAGATGTGTTTTCGGAAGAATTGTCAGGGAAATTGGTTAATCGAGAAATTAAATTTACTATTGAAGTTATAACGGCTACTTAACCTATCTGAAAGACCCCGTATCGAATGTCAACAGCTGAAATGAAAGAATTGAAGGTTCAGTTGCCAGATTTGCTTGATAAGAGATTTATCCGACCTAGTACTTCACCGTGGGGTGCCGCTGGTTCTATTTGTGAAAAAGAAGGATGGAACACTTCGCTTGTGTATTGATTACCGTGAGTTGAATAAGGTAACAATTAAGAACAAATATCTCTTACCTCGAATTGATGATTTGTTTGATCAATTACAGGGTTCGCAAGTATTTTCAAAGATTGATTTGAGATTCGGGTACCATTAATTGAAGGTGAAAGTTGAAGACGTTGAGAAAACCGCGTTCTGAACAAGGTATGGACACTATGAATTCTTAGTTATGCCGTTTGGAGTAACAAATGCACCCGTAACTTTTATGGACCTTATGAATTGAATTTTCAAATCTTATCTTGATGAGTTTGTAATTATGTTTATTGATGATATTCTGATTTATTCGAAAAGTAGAGAAGAACATGAACAACACTGAGGATCATTCTACAAACACTTAGAGAAAAGAAACTGTATGCAAAACTAAAGAAATATGAATTCTGGTTGGATTAGGTTGTGTTTTTAGGGCATGTGATTAACAAGAATGGAGTTTTAGTGGATCCACAAAGATTGAGGTAATTGTGAATTGGCCTACACCAACAAATGTGATAGAAGTCCACAGTTTCATGGGATTAGCAGGGTATTATAGAAGGTTTGTGAAAGACTTCTCAAAGATAGTCGTACCACTTACCCAACTTACTCGAAAAGAAAAACTGTTTGAATGGACAAATGAAAGGGAGTCCGCATTCAAGAACTGAAAATGAGACTAACTACAACACCAATCTTAACATTGTCATCAAGTATAGAAGGTTTTGTGATTTATAGTGATGCTTCATATAAAGGTTTGGGTTGTGTGCTCATGAAGAATGAGAAAGTGATAGCTTATGCATCTCGACAATTAAAGCCATATGAAAAGAACTATCCGACTCATGACTTGGAGTTAACCGCTGTTATGTTTGCTTTGAAGATTTGGCGCAACTACCCCTATAGAGCGACATGTGAAGTCTACACAGACCACAAAAGTTTGAAGTACTTTTTCACGCAAAAGGAGTTAAACATGCGTCAAAGGAGATGGTTATAACTGATTAAAGACTATGACCTTCAGATTCAATATCATCCAGGCAAAACCAATACCGTAGCTGATGCTCTTAGTATGAAGTCAATGGCTTGGCGTGTTTTCTTACCGAACAAAAAGAACTGTTGAAAGACCTGGAAAGATCCAAGATAGAAGTGGTGCTTCATGAACAAAGCGGAATCTTGGCCGTAATTTCAGCTCAGCTAGATTTATTGAAGAGATCAAGCAAAAGCAAATGAATGATGAATTCTTCAATAAAGTGTTTGATGAGATAGAATCAAATCCAAGACCTGGATTCAGTATTGATAATCAAGTGTTGAAATTTCAAGGGAGATTGTGTGCTCCAAATGTGTTCAACCTTAAGCGAAGAATCATGGAAGAAGCTCACAAATCCAAGTTTGTTATGCATCCAGGCAACACCAAAATGTATCAAGATCTGAAGCAAACCAATTGGTGGCCTTATATGAAAGTAAAATTGCTAAATTTGTGTCTAGATGTCTATAGTGTCGATAGGTCAAAGCTAAACAAAGACTGGTAGCGTTGCTTCAACCTCTCCCTATTCCGGAATGGAATTGGAAGCACGTGACTATGGATTTCATTGTGGGACTACCTCGAACACCCAAAGGTATGAAATCCATATGGGTTATTGTGGATAGACTGACTAAGTCTACTCATTTCCTTCTTGTGAGATCTTTCTATAACGCTTATAGACGTGCTACCGTTTATATCGATTAGATTGTTTGCTTGCATGAAGTACCAGTATCAATTGTTTCGGGCAGGGATCCTAGATTTGTGTCTAGATTTTGGCAATGCCTTCAAAAGGTGATGGGAACAGAGCTAAGATATAGTATTGCCTTCCATCCGCAAACTGATGGATAGTCCGAAAGGACCATTTAAACCTTAGAAGATATGCTTTAGATGTGTGCTCTAGATTTTCAAGGTAGTTGGGAAACCTATTTGCCGTTGGCGGAATTTGCATACAACAGTAGTTTTAATGCTAGCATTGGAATGGCTCCGTATGAAGCTTTGTATGGTAGGAAATCTAGGTCTCCGGTTTGTTGGACAAAAATTTGGGACAGAGTTTTGCTTGGTACCAAGATTGTGCAAACAACTACTGAAAAGATTAAGATCATTCAGTAAAGGCTCAAAATCGCACAAAGCCGATAAAAGAGTTATGTGGATCAAAGAACAACGGCATTAGAGTATGATGTTGGTGATCACATGTTCATTAGAGTGACTCCGATGAAAGGTCAGTCGAGATTTGGAAAAATGGCAAGTTATCACCTCGGTATATTGGGCCGTTTCAGATTTTCGAAAGACTTGGTCCAGTTGCGTATTGAATAGCTTTACTGTCGGGAATGGAACAAATGCACAATGTGTTTCATGGGTCAATGTTAAGAGGCTACCTTTGGGATCCATTCCACGTTATTGACTATCACCAGATAGCTCTTGACAACATTATGGAATATGAAGAGAGACTGATGCAAATTATTGATCGACAAGTGAAACAATTGAGGAATAGAGCCATTCATATGGTTAAGGTAGAATAGAGCCATTCATATGGTGAAAAGAGCATTACAACAAAGAAGCCACATGGTAAAGAGAAGATGAAATGAGGCAAAGGTACCCCGAATTGTTCCAAATACAAGGTAACACAAGTTTGAAAGACCAAACTTCTTAAGGGGGGAAGGCCGTGATAACCTCATCACGTAGTACCATCATTTCGTGTATTGTCCATCTGCTATAGGTAAACAGAGCACTAATAAACATCGGAATAATCATTTCACAATATTCAGTTTTTTTTTTTTTTTTAATTCCTTACAATCCAGATATACTCATGTCATTTCACTTTTAGTTCAAATATGTTTATATATTTCACACGCACTCACACATGCAGATGTATGTCCCTAATTCTTTTCTAGGACATTGTATAGCTCATATGGACTCGTGTGTACAGTATAATACATGCTCTGATACCACTCTGTCACAAGCCAAACCTGTCCCTATAGGTTTAGTGTTGTAACAGGCCAGTAATCCTTGGATTGTCAAAGGCCGCTGTACATATGCAATTTAGGGGCTAGCAGAAGCAACTTACAAAAATTAATGTCCATAAAGCCGTGCAGATATAAATAGGACAAAAAATTTAAAGCTTTATATACATATAAGTGACGTCAAATAAACAACAATCTTACGTCACCGGATATACAGACAAAATAGGATGGGACTTAGCCCAATATTCAGACACAAAAAGAAAACAGAAAGACAGTGACCAAAAACAGAAACTGTCAGCCTAGAATTTGACCACAAATAAGCTTTTCAGGAACCTCTTCGTGAGGCATAGTGGTTTGGCTGACTCGGACAGATCCAGGCAATCATCTCTCAGCCTGGTCACGCGCCTAATCACTTATATACATAAATAATAGAATGAGCTAGAGCCCAGTGAATAATAACAAAGTAAAAGGTTTAATAAATGTTATCCACAATAGATATAGAAAACAGAATTTAGGCCTTGTTTGGGATCTTTCAAAAAAGCCAAAAAGTTACTCAAAAAGTTAAAAAGTTAACACTATTCACCAAAAGTCAACAATTACGGCTGCACAACTCCCAATTCAAATTTTCCTCTAAAAATCAATTTTCACAATTTTTTATTACACATTTTTCCATAAAAAGTCAAAAAGTTAACCCAAACATCCATATTTTCAACCTCAATTTTTTAGTCAAAAAAGACAAAAAGTGCACTTATTTAGTCTTCCCAAACAAGGCCTTAGTTTATATCACAAGTGAATTTATATTCATAATCAGAATTTACAGTTAATTGTACGTGGTACATCCACCAGCACTAACAGAAACAGTTGACCCATAAAGGGGCAGCCATGAAGGCATACAGTTGACTCACATGCACGGAGACAGTACAGTTGGCCCATAAATAGGATGTATACAGAAGGATCCATAACAATTGGCTCATGAGAAGTACAATTGGCCCATAATTGGGACATAACAGAATAGATCACAGATTTCATTTGAAGCTAAGGATACCACGAATACATTTCAGAAATATTAGACAACCATTCATTTATACAAAAAATAATAGTTCAGAAAATAAATCATCTTATATCATTTAGAAAATACTTATAATTGAACATAGCTTTACAAAGTTATTACTCACAGTTGGCTCCAATAGCAGACAAACAGAGCAGATAAAGCAGACAAACAGAGCAGATAACTAGATAGCCTCCGGTACGTGATCTACACAAACACAGAATGAATACACATTGAAACACACTCTCGGAATTCATTTAATTTATTTCTTTCTTGACTGGGTGTGTTTTTAATCTTTATCCTCATTACTATGTCGTAATTAGGGCTTAAGAATGCCTAGAATGCAAAGAGGATGCCAAATTATGCCTTAGAACACTTAGTTAAATTTTCAAAAACAGGGCAGTCCACTCGAGCGGAACTTTGGTCACTCGAGCGGTCTACAAAGTTTGCAAAAGGACTGGTTGTATGATTTTCACACTCGACGGACGCTCAGGCCAAAGATTGAGTAAACAGGGTCTCCGTTCGAGCGCAACTTCGGTCGCTTGAGTGGTCTGCAAAATCTTATAAAACTTTTGAGAGCATGAATTTTATGCTCGAGCTTAGACTTCTTCGCTCGAGCGGAGGTACAAATATATGGGTGGTCGCTCGAGTACAGGTGCTGCCGCTCAGAGCTAATCCCCAAACTCTGCAAAAGTACTGGGAGTTCGCATTCTTCGCTTGAGCACAGACTCCACAGCTTGAACGGAGAGTGCAAATTCTGGAATTTCCAAATTTGCTTCCCAGGTATAAAACTCAATTCCAAAGTAACAAAACACATCCTTTTGGGCCCAAAACTTAAGAAAACATGTATAAACTTGCAACACATCTTGAATTGAAAATCATTTCGCAAAATCAAAGCCCAAAAGCATGCCAATTACACAAAGTCAACTTGAAATGTTGAAAACATAACATGCATGTATTTTCTTGAGTTCAACTTTCCAAATCTTAGTAGAATGAGATGTTTAGTACAAAAAGGAGTTGAATTCTCATAACAAGACCAAAATATGAACATGCATGTAGGAAAACATTGAAATCAACTTCCAAAACTTCACCATCTGCACATGCATGCATGGTTTGATCCAAATTCTTCTTCTTTAGCTTAATTCTCAAGTTAATCTACTTAATTCTCTTGAACTCATGCAATACACTCTAATTCCCTTTTGATTTCACATGTAAATGAGCTTGAGGTTACAAAATGTGAGTTGAATTCTTATCTAAGGTTGAAGTCAAGTGTAAAACCAACCCAAAGCTCCAAATTGTCTTCGAATCCCACCAATTCTTCCTTTCCTCTTCTTTGATCTCAATTTCTTCCTTCTTTCTTTCTCTCTCACGTGTGAGAGCTCAAAATGGTGAAGATGAGATGATTCTAAAGTGTTGTATAAGCCTTATATAGGCTAATTAAGGAACTTAATTAACTTTTGGCTTAAGTTAATTAATTTACATTATTTTATTATAATTATTTTGTTCCGAATCAAATTTCAATTGAATTTACCATAATTTTCTAAAAATCCTAAATAATACGTAATCTCAGTCAATTTCGTATTCTGTGGCCGATAAGGCCTTCAATTCGCAAAATAGAATAGAAACAAAGACAGATATTTGTACGACAGACAAATACAAACACAAATAACACAATTCATAGGCAATTAACTCAGAATTTCTTCTTAATTACTTATTAGGCATTCTTAATTAAAGATTAAAGCAAATCACAGGTCGGGGTTGTTACAGTCTCCCCCCTTAAAGAGTTTGTCCTCCAAACTCGAATTACCTTCAGTTTGAAAGAATACCGGATCTAGAGAGAACAAATCAGAGAATCTTTGCATCATATCTTCCTTAGTTTCCCAAATTGCATATGTTCCTCCGTGGTTTTACCAGTCAACTTTCATTAATGGGATTTCTTTGTTTATTAGCCTTTTGTTCCTTCGATTGGCAATCTGAATCAGTCGTTCTTCATAAATAAAATCACCTTTCAATAACACATGTGTTGGCTCAATCATGTGCAAAGGATCTCTCAAGTAATCTCAGAACATTGAAATATGAAAGACATTATGCATTTGCTCTATGATTGGAGGTAAGGCCTCTCGGTATGTTACTGAATTGATTTTCTCTAGAATCTCATATGGACCAATGTATCTCAGAGCCAACTTTCTTTTCACTTTAAATCGTGTTTGCCCTTTTATAGGAGTTACTTTGATAAGCACATGATCCCCAACTTCATATTTTGTGTCTCTTCTTCGGACATCTGCATAACTCTTTTGGTGACTTTGTGCAGTTTTCAATCTTTGTTGAATTAATTTCACGTTTTCAGTCATTTTTTGCACAAGTTCCAATCCCAACAAAGGTCTATCACCTATTTCGGCCCAACAGATTGGAGAACGACGTTTTCTACTATACAAAGCTTCATAAGGAGCCACACCATACTCAAATGATAACTGTTGTTGTACACAAATTCAGCCAATGTGAAGTAGGTCTCTCAATTTCCTTGGAAATCTAACACATACATTCTGAGCATATCTTTCAAGGTTTGAATGGTTTATTCAGATTGGCCGTCTGTTTGTGGGTGATAAGCATTATTCATCCTCAATTCAGTTCCCAAAGCCTATTGCAAACTTTGCCAAAATCTTGAAGTGAATTTGGAATTCCTGTTAGATACAATGTATATTGGCACCCTGTGTAGTCTCACAATCTCATTTACATATATGGTAGCTAATTTATTCGTATTATAAAAAGTTTTAACAGGTAAGAAGTGAGCGGATTTAGTCAAACGATCAACTATGATCCAAATAGAATCCATACCTCGAGAGAAGTGAGGCAGTCCAACAATGAAGTCCATCGTGATATGCTTCCATTTCCATTCCGATATTGGAAGCGATTGAAGTAGTCCAGTGGGTTGTTGATGTTTAGCCTTTACTTGCTGGCAATGCAAACATATAGCCACAAAATCAGCAATGCATCTTTGTAGACACCCCATTTTTGATGGCCCTTACGACTTGGACACCATTGCATACACACCCGACGATGAGTTTATTTGCTCGCCAAGTGCTCGAAGTCCTTAGCGGAATGCCATAGCTTTGAGCCTTTCAAACCATGCACCCTTGTTGCCTCATTCTTGGACCAAGCCTTGGTCCCTCAAGCTTACAGCCCTTAGTGGCCTGCCGACCACCTTTTGAGGCTGCCGGCCATCACTTTTGGGCTGTCGGCACTGATATGGCTTGCCAACCACCAGTGATGACCGGCCGGCTACTAGTTTCTTTTGCAGATATTTTGTGACAGTTGTGCCAGCTGTTTGCACAGATGCATGCATCTGCCTCCACGTGTAGGGTTGGATGTTCTTGAGAGAAATTCATGTTTTCTATATATAGGAGGCCTCCCTCTCATGTTTTAAGGTTAGAAAATTTTGAGATCAAAAATTTTCCTCTCTCTCTACAATTCTCTCTCTCTACCAAATCTCTACACTTTTACCTACAATTCCTTAACCTTTGCCTATGCACCCTTAACCAAATCTTCTCATCTTTGAGCTGAGGTATCTTTGAGCTTGGTTTGAGCTCTAGAGGGTGTGTTTGTCTTGGTTTATTGCTTGAATTGTTTCTTCTCTTCAAGAGGTATAAAGATTTATCCCTTTACTTGCTTTTTCTACTATTGTACTTGTTGTTTTTCAAGTGTTTTTGGGCTGTAAAACTTCCTTTTTTTTGGGGGGGAGGGGGGGCTGAAACTTAGGTCCTAAGGCCATTAAAGGTTGAGGGGTGGTTCACCCTTCTTTGTACCTTGTTTTGGAGGCCTTGGCCCTTGTGTTTTCCACCATTTTGCCATCTTTTTCAAGCTTTTAAACACTGATTTTTAGAGCTTTTTCAGTGGCCAAAATCATGTTTTGAAGTTCAAATTTGGAGGGGTTAGCCTCCGTTCCTTGTGTCTTGTTTACTAGCCTAGTTTGTGCCATGTTTTGGCATATTAATCTAGACTTTTTTAGCTCAATTCCAGCATGTTTTAGGACTTGTTTTAGACTATTTTAGCACTTTTTTAGGCTGTTGGTTGCACTTGAGCTTTGTTTTTGCATGCTTATAGTGTAATAGTCCTTATGAGTTTGGTGTTCTAGGCCTTAGACACCATCTTGTTTGAGTTGATAGTATTTATTTATGTTTTTCTCACTCATTTTTAGCACTTAATCATCTTTGCAACCTCCCTCCTTTCTTGGCTTTTGTTTTGCTTTGAAAGTGGTTCAAACAACTTGTTTGTTTAAAGCATGAGATTGAGGTGTCATGCTTAATGGTTTAATCCCTTAGGGGGTTCATTACCAATGGTATGATATCTCTTTCATGCCTGAGACAACTTTTGGTTTGAGCCCTCTTTCCATTAGAGGACTTAAACTCATCTTTTGGACTCAATTGATTAAAGGATGGAAATGTAACTAAAATGGAGTAACTAAACCTTGGAATTAAAAGTGAGCAAGACAATAATTTGGTGTGTTCAATCGAACGTTAATTGAACACATGGAAACTTGAACCATTTCATACTTACTAGTGATGAAATGATTCAAGATTCCAAGGTCATCACTTCCCTTGATCATTCATGATAGGGAGGTGGTTTTGAGAGTCTCATTTTCAATGCATTTATTGAACTTGCACCCTTGATTTCATAAGCCATCATGCAATGAAATTGCATCCATTGATGGTTTGTGAACCGAACTCACTACTCCTTTGATTTGCTCATGAAAAGGAAGGGTGAGTTGTGCGAACAAACACTTGAAATACCCTGTATATACTCTGTTTGTCCTCTGTTATAGCAAGGAGAACTAGGCAGCGATGGCCGGCAGGTGGCCGGCAGACCACCTTTGATGGCCAACAACACTCATCACTGGCCGGCCACTGATGCAAATTTCAATAGTGTGTTCCTTTGGCAGAGCAAAGTTATTCTGGAAATGGGCAACAGTGTGTGTGTTCTATTGCGCAATAGAGGCTCTCCGGAAGCAAAACGGTGGTCTTTTCGGGTGGAAACCGAGCATGCGCATGAACATCTCTCGTTTCCCGAGGCGTAGTAGTTAGTTGTTTAGTTTAATTACTTATTTTAATTACACTTGCATTGTAACTAGTTAGTTAATTCATTTGTTGTAATAATTAGTTAAGTAGCTTAGCTAGTTTATTCATTTCAGTTTGTAATAACTAGCTTAATTAGCTTTAGCTTTAATTAGTTAGCTAGTTTACTCATTCGGACTCTCCTTCGTGAGAGCGCAATGTAATAATGTGCATGTCTTCCAACCCTACGTCTTTCTCCCTTTTATTTAACTGCTTACGATGGTTAGTTTAAGGACATCATGTTTCAATTAGCATTCTCCATGTTTACATCCATTTGTGTTACATGCACCGAGGTTCGGCGCATCATTCTAACTGCATTATTAGTTCAATACTTCTTTAAATACGTGCTTAGACTGCATGCTATTTAATTGATTCGTATGTCATGTTAAGTAGCCGAACCTATTTGGATTGCATATCGCATGTGTTGCATTAGTTATATTGCATAAGTTAGGATCATGCATTTTTCTAACTCATTTTTCTTTTGGCTTTGAGTACTAGGTAAGCTTTTATTAGCTCTAGCATAATTGCATGAGTGTGCTTGTGTAACAAGCCCGTGGGGGACCTCACTACAGCTCGGACTCGATTTGTTGTCACGGTTCTTAATCTTGAACCAAAGAGTCAAAATCTGGCAAATCGTTTTGAGAAAACAGATTTTTGAAAGGAGTGCCAAACATGGACTGCTTTGCCAGATACAGAGTCGCCACCTAAATATTTTATTTTGGGTAATTTAGGAAACCCTGACTCGTTGCCTAAGGCCATGTGTCCGTCATCACCAAAGTTGCCTCGGCTCGGGAACTTGGGTACGATTGGGGAAGGTCACTTCGTGAGCAACCCCGCTCGCCCGATCAAAGATCGGCCTCTACTAACCATGATATCTGGTTTTGAAAACATTATGTGTTCTTATTCCAGTTATTAGCCTAGATTTACTATGTGATGCGCACAGCATACAAGTATAGACTGGGTCGCTTGAATTGGAACAAAACATTTCATGTTTGTCTTTGAAAATGGTTTGATGGTGCTACTCGCAAGTAGGCTAAGACGTGGTTTTGCCACCCTCGGGTGGGTTTAGAAAACATGATTTTGCCACTATCCAGTGGGCTTTAAAACACACATTTTAACGAATTGTTCCAATCCAAACAACCCAACCTTCACCCACAGGCATTCAGGCAGTTATATCACATAAGCACATAGCCTCATGGTAAGCATGCTATCATGGTAGTCACTCACACGCATGCAAAGATGCTAAAGCATAAAAACTCACCGAGTACTCCAAGCCAAAACAGAAATTGATTAGAAATCCATGCATGATCCTAATTATACAGAAATGCCTAATGCAGCACATGCAAAAATGTAACTATAGCAGGCTCGGCTATCCTAAACATGGCATATGGAATGCTACAGCTAACATGTATTCAACTCGGAATTGAAATACAAATGCAGTTAGTATGATGCGCCGAGCCCGGTGCATACAAAACAGATGAATGAATGCAAATATGCTGTCATACTGTTATGCTAATTGAAACATGCCCTAATCTAACCATCATAAGCTGGTAAATAAAAGGGAGAAAGACGTGGGGTTGGAAGACATACATCACACACACGCACACTTATTACAATTGTGCCCTCGCTTAGAGGGTCCGAATAATATACAGTCCCAAATGAATAGTACAGTCCGAATAAATGATACAGTCCAAATATGTACAAAAATCCTAATTAATTAACAAATTTAACTAGGAAAGCATTAAATTGGCCTGCAAGCCAGGGACTGCCTTGACTCTGCTCCGGATGATTAATGATGCATGTCCGGGTTGCCTTGCGCGGAAATCCATGGCGATGCCCCAATTAGCCTCTGTTTTGCAATAATTTTTGGAAAGCGCGCCAAGCCCCGGAAGACTGCTGATTCTTGATTTGCTTCAACAGAGAGCAGGAAAGGGGCATGGCAATGTATTTTCACAAATGTATGCATGCCTCGATCCTCGTGCCACCAATCACGCATCTCAATGCATGATGGCCGAGGAG